>PVJI01011196.1:0-57151 GCA_004026765.1 Micronycteris hirsuta
TGCCCTGGCTGGTGTAGCTCAGTGGATTGAGCGCGGGCTGGGAACCAGACGGTCCCGGTTCGATTCCCAGTCAGGGCACATGCCTGGGTTGCAGGCCAGGTCCCCATGAGGGCCATGTGAGAGGCAACCATACATTGCTGTTTCTCTCCCTCTCTTTCTCCCTCCCTTCCCCTCTCTCTAAAAATAAATAAAAATAAAATCTTTAAAAAAAAAAAGAATTAGAAGCTGTACTGGAAAATATTAATAGGAATATTATGACTTTAAGAAAAAGCAAGTGGTCTTCAGAAAGACATGTGTACAGAAAAATTACAGATTCCTAAATGATTTTAAAGCTTTCGTTATCAGTATGACTGGATTTTAGATTTGACACCAGTTTGGCTGTATAGCTTGTAGTAGGTAAGTATAGAAGTGAGGCTGACAATTCAGGTAGAATGTGGTTTAAAGTTTCAGATTAAGTCACTGATGTTATGTGTTTGTCATTTTCATGTCCTGTTATAGTATAGTTAACTTTTTAGGACATCCTCCTGAGTCTGGGGCAGAAGTTCAGAGCGCATTGAAGGAACACTTTAGAAAGCATTATAGTTAAGCATGTTGCTGTGGCCAGGTGGCTCAGTTGGTTGGAGCATCATCCCATACACCAAAAAAGTTGCGAGTTCAGTTACCTAGTTATGGGTTTCACCCCTTGTCAGGGTGCTACAAGAGGTAGCTGATTAGTGTTTCTTCCTCTGCCTCGCCTTAGGTGAGGATTTTTTTTAAAGTTGTTAATGTTGTATATCAATATATTTTGTAGCTATGTTTAAATTTTTCAAACAAATAGATTTCAGAAACTTGATTAATTTCTATTTTCTAGGAAGGCAGTATAATTCTAATGTCAGGTTTGGGCTTGAGTTCTCAGTATGCTACTTTCTAGCTGGGTGGCCTTTTGTGAATCATCTTTAAAGCTTAACTTGATGAGTTGTTAATGAGGAATAAACGAAGTAATATATAGTATTTCTAGTGGTTGGTGAGCATAATACCTGATTCATGAAAAGCATCCAAAAACTATTAATCTTTTATTATAAGCCAGAAGAAGAAGCCTTTCAGAGTCAACAAAATATAAATGTAGTCCTATATGTTGTGTTATTCTAGAGATATTTGTTAATGAATACTCTGGAATTATAGCCAAGCTATCCTCATGACATGAATATAGTTTGGATGAGGGCTGGCAAATATTTGGAAGTGAGGTGCCAAACTTCAATCATTAACTACCTTTCCAACTTACCCTCCTCTCAGAAGCTGCTGTAATGTGAAATATGGTCAGAGATGATTTTGGAGGTACAGTCATCCCTCGCTATATTGTGGTTCATTTATTGCGGCTTCACTGTATCGTGGGTTTTTTAAAATATATCTAATTCTATATTGAGTTTTTGCTATATCGCGGGATTTTGCAGTATATAAGTATTTAATATTTATGATTTTAGTTATTTTTGCCTAAAAATTTAAAACAATATAAAAATATAAAACATTAATTCAAACATATTAAAAGAATATTGAATCGATATAAAATACAGTATGTATTTCATCAGCGGATGAATACCGTATTGTATGCAATGGAAATGCAGTACGCCACTACTGCTTGCTCAAGTTGCCAACGTGAGATTGTATACAGTGCACTGTTGGCTGATGGAATGGTAGCAACCAACCACAGCACTGTGTTCTGTATCCTGGGCGCTGATTGGCTCAGTGACCGTAGCATCAGTCTGTTTGCTCTCCCGCACTGTGCCCATACGTTCAGCATCTCTCCTTGTCCACTTCACATTGAGGTCTGATCGCTGCGCATAGTGTTGCTCTGTGGTGTTGTGTTTTTGTGAAATTTTCGTAAAAGTTTAAATTTATTTCAAGCCCTATGATGCCACCCAAATGTTCTGTGCCTTCTAAGGCTTCTGGCAGTGAACCCAAGTGCCAGAGGAATATGCTTACCATCAAAGAAAAGGTGGAACTTCTCGACATGTTAAAGGAAGGTAAAAGTTATGCAGCTGTAGGCCACTATTACAGGATCAACGAAATTACTGTTCACTACATAAAGAAAGACAAGAAGAATATTAGGTCTACGGCAAGGATGACTTTTAACAAGACTGCAAAGAGGGTGGTCACTTCCCGCAATAAGGCTATTGTGAGGATGGAGTCTGCATTGGCCCTGTGGATAAATGACTGCAGGAAGAAGAATATCTCGCTGGATACCAACACCATCCAGATGAAGGCCAAGAAACTTTATGATAGTTTTGCGGAAAGCACGGACATTCATGATGGTGACGAGGAGGATGATGATGCAGAAGCAGGACCGTCGAATGCTTCTCCCGCCAGACCAACCCCATTCAGTGCCAGCAAGGGCTGCTTTGACAAATTTCAGAGATGCTTTGGACTCAAGAGCGTTTCTCTGCATGGAGAAGCTGCATCTGCAGATGTCCACTCACAACCATTGACAGACGAAGACCTGACAGAGATGACGAAGTCAGCAAGTGAAGAAGAGGATGAGGAACAAGACGAACTACCAGTTGGAGAAGAGGCGGAGGTTGGCCTAATACTCGATCGTCTTGCAACCATGGTCGTCTTGCAACCATGGTCGTCTTGCAACCATGCAACAATCGTCTTGCAACCATGGTCAGAATGGCCAAAGAACTTGCAACCATGGTCAGAATGCAACCATGGTCAGAATGGCCAAAGAACTTCAGCGAGTGGCTGAAGAATGGGACCCCAGATACTTTGTTTGTTGCACTTCATAAATACAATCAAGAGTGGCATGTCAGTTTATAAAAACCTTCTCAGAAGAAAAAGTAGCGCCAGCAACTCCCCATAACTATGTTCATCACTTGGACAAAGACATCAGTTACACCTATGCCTTTAGCGGAAATAGAAGTTACGGCCCAGGGCGAAGATACTGCACCACCTAATGAGACGCCTGATGAAGTGGTGCCTTCAGAAGAGCTGTGATGCTCTTCTTGGCTGTGCAGTACATTCATCTCATCGTCATCACCTTCATCGCCATCAGTACTGCACAGCTACATAATTCATGATCTTCATCATTGAAATTGTAGTATACTTCACTGGTGAGTACCCATATAGAATTTTATATGTTCTTAAAATTACGTAGGTGTAAGAGTGTAGAAAGTGTTTAAGAGCATATGAAGTGTTTATAAGAATTTGGGAAAGGTTAATAAGAGAGTGAGAAAGGTCTATAGGAGTGTGGGAAGGGTTTATAAAGCCTTAAAATATATATAAATAATAAAATAATTATAACGCCACTACTTCTCAGATTTTCACCTACCGCGGGGGTCTCTGGAACGTAACTTCTGCGATAGGTGAGGGATCACTGCACTGCTGGTTGATGCTGGGCCAGACTTAGGTTTCTGTTATCTGGTAAGACCAGAGAATCATCCTTGATTCTTCCCTCTCTATGTACATCCAGTTGGTCACTTAAGTGTTGCTGATTGATCTTTATCTTACTCACCTCTTTCCTGCCTCTGCTGCAGAATAGATGATCATTGTTTCTCATCACAGTTAACTGTGAAAGCTCCTTAACTGGTCTTCCTGTTTCCTATCCAGTGTGGGTTCTGCCTTGCCAGTCATCCTAGAGGTAGCTTTTTAAGGTGGAGATTTGATTATGTCAGCAGGGTTAAAAGCCGTAAGTACGAAATCAAACTTTCTAGGTTCATATGCCATCTCTGCCTTGTGTGATCCTGCACAGATTCTCTGTGCCTCAGTTTCTTCATTTATTAAAAATGGAGTAACTGCTCAAATCTGACCCACAGTCACCTGGAAAGATTGCTAAAAATATACTGCCTACCTCACCCTAGTAGCTGGTCACCTAGATCTTTGGTGGGGTCAGTAAATCCATAATGTATAAAGAGCGTCTCCGTTGGTTCAGACACCCTTTTATGAGTCCTCCTGAGGCACTCTTAGTGTCTGATATGCACACCCCCTTTGCCTGGTTAACTCCTATTCCTCCTCCAGTACTTGGTTCCCTTCTCTACTAGGAAGCATCCGACAGTCTCATTCTGGATTTGGTGTTTCAGGAAGTCACCACCAGTCGAGCCGTTAAGTGTTCTATGATCCTCCTCAAATGCTCTGTCTACAGTATAGGATAAAAAGGATATTTCAGCTCGGGCCAACAATTTATAAAAGCATTAAACTTTTTTTACTTTATGGCATTTATCATTTTGCAGTGCCTGGTTTACTGGTTCGCTGTCTGTTTCTTCTGCTAAGCTCCTTGAGGATAGATCCTATATCTTCAATGTTTTCTAATATAAGTCTAAAATTATCTTCATCATATAGTTATAAGTTACTCTCTTTAGAACTTCTCTTTACTGAAATGAGGCTCCTATATAACAGGGTGCCTATCAGTGGGGCCCATATTGCATGGTCTTAATTTTTTTACGGTATCATTTATTGGGATTCATCTACTTTTTCTACTGTGTATCTCAGACCTTGCTTTTCTGTAGGTTTGAACTGGAACTTAGTTGGGTTTATTTTAAACTATGTTAGTAGGTGAGGAATTGTAGAATGGAACGAGAAACAAAACCAGTAATGTAAAAGTTTGTGAGCTTGTTTGGTTCTAGATTTTTCGATGTTGTATGTGCTTTACTTAGTGAAGCATTCCTAATTCATTTAGATTTGGATGTTTGGTTTGTTTTGCTCAAACTTTGTGCATCTTAGTTTTCCTATTGGTAAAATGAAATCATAGATTAGTTGATCTCTAAACCTCCTTCTAGGTCTAAAATTTTCATTATTCCAAGTGAAAATGAATAGGTATCCAAATATTTAGATGTTGTTATTGATAATGAAGTACTAAGACTTGTTTCATCCTTTAAAGTCTGTTTTATAAATAACTCCAGACACACATAAAAAACTAAGGTATCAGCAAAAGTTAATTTCCATTTTTTGATTACCCAGAGTGCTTCATTATGTATCTCTTTCTGATGTGAGTGTAACTCAAACTTTATCTAAATAGATGCAGCTAGACTGATAAGTAGATATAACTAAAGTGTTGTTGTGAAAGAGCTTGCCAAATGGTTTTTCTCAGGATGCTAATGCGCGATAAAAGCTAAATTATTTTTTAAAATGTTTCTCTGTACGTGAATATGCTAGATTATTTTACTCTTGAGTAACGTTTAGATCTTTGTTTTCATTTAAGTGCCAAGGATGACATTGATCTTGATGCCTTGGCTGCAGAAATAGAAGGAGCTGGTGCTGCCAAGGAACAGGAGACTCAAAAGTCGAAAGGGAAAAAGAAAAAGGAGAAAAAACGGCAAGACTTTGAGTAAGTATGTTTCAAATATGTTTGCTTCTTATTAGCTTTGGTACTAGATGCACTTACTAATCTAATTCAGTGCCTCAAATATATTTTAATCTTTTTCTAGTGAAGATGATATCCTTAAAGAACTGGAAGAATTGTCTTGGGAGGCTCAAGGCATCAAAACTGACAGAGAAAGTGCTGCCGTAAAGGTGAAAGATGTTTGTTTCCCAGCTGTGCTTCCTGGTGCCAGTTTTAGGGCGCTACTTTCGGAAATTTTTGAGCTGTGTGTGTGTGTGTATATATGTATGTTTATATGTTGTGTGTGTGTGTATATGTGTATATGTTAAAATATTATATAAATTCTTATGCCAGTGGGGGAAAGTAATTTTTAGGAAAGAAATAATATCTTTTAAAATCTTTAGAAAGATACTTTATTTGGGAATCTAAAGGTATTTTGGGGTATGTTACCTATTCATAAAATTGGTATATTTAGAGATACAACATTTCTTATCTCCACCTTCAATTTCTTGTACTGTTTCTTTTTTATCCTTTGAATTTGGAGAGGCCTCAGAGTAATGGGAAAGTGATAGGCATTTTTTTCTTCTTTCAATTTCCCTCTTAGGCTTTGTGTGCCATTTGAAGAAGCTAATAAGTGTGGGCTGTGATCAGTGCTGGCTAGAGCACCTAGATCCTGACATTCACAGTGAATGTGAGATGTGCCTGAGGCCTAGGCTAGCTTCTGGCACTTGGTTGAGTTTTATATCTTCATAAAAAGGACCTTATTTTGAAATTATTTTGAGAATTTTTTCCATGTGTATTTAATGAAGCATGTTACTCTGAGGAGTCTCATTTATTTTAAAACAAAATGTAATTCTGTTAATATTTCTAACACTGGAAATTTTTTAGCCAACAGAAAATAATGAAGAAGAATCCACCTCAAAACAAGATAAAAAAAAGAAAGGACAGAAAGCCAAAAAACAAAGTTTTGATGATGACAGTGAAGAATTAGAAGATAAAGATTCAAAATCAAAAAAGACTGCAAAACCAAAAGTGGAAATGTACTCTGGGAGTGATGATGATGATGATGATTTTAACAAACTTTCTAAAAAAGCTAAAGGGAAAGCTCAAAAATTAAATAAAAAGTGTGATGGGTCAGAAGAGGATGAGGATAACAGTAAGAAAATTAAAGAGCGTTCCAGAGTGAATTCTTCGGGGGAAAGTGGAGATGAATCAGATGAAGTTTTGCAGTCTAGAAAAGGACAGAAAAAAAATAAAAAAAATAAGGCAGGTCCTAATGTAGAGAGTGGGAATGAAGATGAAGACTCCTTCAAAATTAAGACAGTGGCCCAAAAGAAGGCAGAAAAGAAAGAACGAGAGAGAAAAAAGCGAGAGGAAGAAAAGGCAAAACTGCGGAAGCTGAAAGAAAAAGAAGAGTTAGAAACTGGTAAAAAGGATCAGAGTAAACAAAAAGAACCTCAAAAGAAATCTGAAGAGGAAACTGTAAAATCCAAAGTGACTCTTGACACTGGAGCAGCCCCTTCCACTGATGAGAAAGGAGAGGTGCCTGCATCCATTGAAGGTTGGTAAAATTATTGGGAAAGGGCAAAAGGCTTGGGTTCATATTTCATCTAAGGTTTGATGATTATACCCCAAAGTAGTTTTCTTATTTGTCTTTGGTTATAAAGATGCTTAATTGCATGAAAGTCTTTTTAAAAACTACATGTTCTTTTAAAAACTTACATAATCTTTGAATTAATGTTTATTGTTAAACATTTATATATAATATAAAATGCCTTTCAAGTGGTTTGTGCCCAGACTAGACTTTTTATAGAATTTCACTGTGAACAACAATTTTTTTGTTGTTGATAAAGAGGGGAAGTTGCGTAATGAAAAATTTATTCTTCCTTTTGATAACTCTGTCAGATATCAGAATTCTTTCTTGTTTTTAAAAACCCAGTTCAGCTTGTGAAATAGGAAAGTAAAAAGATGCTAAAATCAGTTAACATCTTTTAAACAGTTGTGAGCCACTTTTTTGTACGAGAACCAATTAACAAAAATTAAGTTTTCTAGTTAATTTTCCCCTTAGTCGGAATGAGAATAAAGGTCAAATAATTCACGTAGTTTTCTTTAGTAAAACTCTTAATGGGAAAATTGACATCGTTTTTAACCATTCAAATTATTATCTGAACATATTTGAGGAAAGCACCATGAAAGTAGCTTTATAATCTTCAGTTGTTTGTTTGGTTTTTTTAAGCATAATGCTGTAGAGTTCTTAGAATATAATTACCTATACTTTTATATTTTATTATTCTAATATCTTAAGATTGGCATCATTCATATCATTCCCATTTTATAGAAGCAAAACTAGCTACAGAATTGAGGAAGGAATTCAGACACTACGGATTAAGAGCTACATTAGATACAGTATATTTTCTTCCTACTGACAAGATACTCCCATCTTCTTGCATCCCTCAGGACAACTCAGAGCAACACCAGCATTGTTGGCTTCTGAGGAGACTAACTTGGTTAATCTAAACTGTTACAGGTACTGAGGCACTCCTGTGCTTTTGGGGATGCAGTGATGCCTAGAGGCTGTAGCTTGCTGTTGGCATCTTCTTAGTCCCATTATGGTCCTAGAATTCTGGGGTTTGCGCATCATTGCCTTATGAAAAACACTTCGCCTCTGTTCTTTTTTGATAGATGACAATGAAGGAGACAAAAAGAAAAAAGATAAGAAGAAAAAGAAAGCAGAAAAGGAAGACAAAGAGAAAGAGAAGAAAAAAGGACCTAGCAAAGCCACAGTTAAAGCTATGCAGGAAGCTCTGGCTAAGCTTAAAGAAGAAGAAGAGAGACAGAAACGTGAAGAGGAAGAACGTATAAAACGGCTTGAAGAATTGGAAGCCAAGCGGAAAGAAGAGGTATATTTTCATGAAGTTGCTGACATCAACATTGTGTTTAACTTAAAAAATCTCTATGAAATATCTCTAACCTTCTAAATCTAAAAATTTCATAATTATATGATAACTCAGTTACATCATTGTCCTTATTATGTGAATAATAAGATGAAAAGGTATGGAAAATCCTGCCATTATTTCCTGAGATACAGACAGAAGTTGCTTATGTATCATTGCCAACACATAGTCTGTTCTCATGTGATATTAATTATCATATGTATATTTAAAATATTTTCATTTAGAATCCCCTAACATAATATTTTGCATGTATCTCAAAAGTTTTGCATGTAACTCAAAAGTTACATTGAAATTTAATTTAAATGTAATTTAAATTTGATTAAGGTAGTATAGTTTTTGTCTGATATGTATTCTCTTATAGGAAAGATTGGAACAAGAAAAAAGAGAAAGGAAAAAGCAAAAAGAAAAAGAAAGAAAAGAACGCTTGAAAAAAGAAGGGAAACTTTTAACTAAATCTCAGAGAGAAGCCAGAGCCAGAGCCGAAGCTACCCTTAAACTTCTACAAGCTCAGGGTAAGTAGGATCCTTAATTAACTGAAGGGTCTAGATACTTCTGGCATGAAGTTATATCTTTACAATGGTCAAAAGGAGAATTGAATTGTAGAAGAACAATTCCTATGAAAACGCTGTGAAAAAGTGTAATAATGGTAAGTGATACAGTTTTCTTATTTAGGGAAATGACTTCTGTACTCTGTTAAAGTTTTTTTTTTTTTTTTTTTTGTAAATAATAGTATAGTATATAAAAAAATATTTTTGTCCCCCAAAAGAAATAAAAATAGAGACTTACAGTGAAATGAGTCTCCATTTACCCATCACTCAGTTTAAACAATTATCAATATATGCCATTTTTGTTTTGTTCTCCTTCACCCACTTTTTTTTCCTGGAATATTTTAAAGTAAATTTCAGATAACCATATTATTTTACTAATATTTTACTTTAGTATGTTTCTCTTAACAGATAAGGACATTTTACTTTTTGACATGAATATGAGTACATATTACATCTAATAATTAATTCCTTCACATCATTGGATTTTCTGTCCATTTAAAATTTTTTCCACTTGTCTCCAAATGTCTTTTATAATTGATTCTTTCAAATCAGGATCCAGATTGCAGCCACACATTGCATTTGGTTGATAGGTCTGTCTCTTATTGATACCACTACCATCCCTGTTTTTGGTGTGCCCTGGTGTTTTGTTTTTTTTTTTTGAAGATGCTGGATTATTCTCTAGAATTTCTCATATTCTAGATTTGTCTGATTGCATTTACCTGGTGTGGCTAATATACTTCTCTATTTCTTGTAATTTCTTAGATCTAGCAGCTTGGCTACTTTGTAGTGGTGCTATGCACTTCCATTTACCTTATGTCAAGAGGCATATGAGCTGGTTGTCTCACTTCTGATGATGACAACAGTCATCATTGGGTTTAGTCATTGGCAGCCTTGTTCATTATGAAGGTTCTTTGTTGACTTTTCACCTAATAATTTTAATGTTCATTTGGTGATCATTGCCTATATTTTGTATTTCAGGAATTGCAGAATTGCGATACTCTGTCATTCCATCTGCATTTATTAGCTAGAATTTTTCTCTAAAGAAAAATTTTTCCTTGAAATATAGTTTCATGCAGGAAAGCCAGGATAGATGCTTAATTCTTTCCCTTTGTTAATTTTCAAAATAATAAATTGATGTCCCAGCAACATCTAAAAGATTATTGTGGATGTATATCAAATTGATGTATTTTAATATCATGAAATCATTTTTGATACTAAGATTATATCATCTTTGGCCAGCAGGGGGCCACTCAGGCTTGTCCCTGTGACTTTTTTTTCCCCTGTGACTTTTTCACATGCCTACAATATTCTTTGATCTTTTTCTTGCTTTCTAACAGAATGAGATATCTCAGGTTCATCTTGCATATTTTCTCCTCTAGACCTGGAATCAACTGTTCACCCAAGGAGCCTTGGTTCCTTTTAGTTTTTAGGCCACAATCTGAATATATAATTATGTTTTTGACAGGTGAGATGATTTAAAATCGTGACTACTTCATTGAGAAGAATATATTGGGACCTTCCTTAAATTCCTGTCCTTAACATTCCACAGATTTTTATATTACTATAATGTTGGTGCTATGTTATAATTACAGTAATAGCTAGCATTTATTACATATTTAGTATGCAACTGATGCTATAATAAACCTTTGGCATTGTCTCTTTCCTCCTAAAAATCATACAGATATTTTCATTCCATCATGTAGATGAAGAAATGGAGACTCAGAGAGCTTAAACAGCCTGCCCAAGGTCCTAGAGCTGAGATTTAAACCTACTTGAGTATCTCTTCATTCAGCATTGTATGTTCAGCCGGGAGCAGTACATTTAGAGAAACACAGTATTTAGATTTCAGAAAATTTTATTCTTAATTAGGGATATAAATAATGAAATTAGTGAACAAATTTGAGTACTACCAGCACCCAAATATCAGATTTGAAAGACACAGAGCATTCCTGAAGAAATTAGAATGGTACCATACAGGAAATAGTTTGCCAATCTCAGAAATGCTGAGAGTAGTTTGACTTGCACTTACTAGATTAGATGAAAATTACAATTTAAAAGGATGAATTTAGAATCAGTCTTTAGGGCAGACTTGGAAGAGATGGTCACTCAAGTGGTATCTCTGGCCCTTGACTCTTCTGTTATTCTTCATAGTGTTGCCCAATATTTGCCCTGTTATTGGTTTCCTATTGTCTATTAATAAAGTCCTAACTCCCCCATGTCTACTATAATGTTCTGTTATGTTTTGCTATATCTTTCAAAGTTACTTTGCTAGGTAAAGATTAGTTACTATACTTATAAAACTACTATATAGAATATTATAAAACTTATGTATGGAGCCCAAAATATGTACTTAGATATTATAGGTACCTACAGATATTTTCAGGTAGTTACTCTGAAATGTGTACCAGGTTACCTTTTCAATCTGTTTCATAGCCTGTAACTGCTAAGCACATAGCAGGTACTTTTTAAATAATTTGGAATTAACTTCAGGTGAAGAGCTTCTGCAAGAACTTTATTGTAGTGCCTTAGTTTGCAAGATGAATGGAATGTTTGAACACTCATAAGTCTTGGTTTTGATTACAAATGCAACAGTTTACTAAAGAATTCCTACCCAGAGCAACAGTCAGTTAAGTCTGGGGTGTTGATGGGACTACCCTTGAGGTCATCCAGCTCACAGTTTTCCCCCAGGTCCATCCTTTCACTTACTAGGTATATGCTGCTGGATAGAAAAACCCTGGTCAACCTGATTGTCTCTACATTCTTAGGTGGTTTTATCCTGTTACTAGGTTTGTTTAATATAGTTGTCTTATCAGAGTGATTGATAGCTCTGGTTTTACAATTCTAACCAGTCTCAGCATTTACATATGGGCATAAATACGTACCATATACATTCGTACTTCAAAATTAAGAACATTTTAAGTGGTTTTCTTTTCTTAAAAACTTCATTTAAAACCCTACAATAAACAGTTTTTTTCTGTTGTCTTGTGAAATTTCTGCTCTTAGTGAATGACGGTATTAGTAACCCAAGAGGTGATGAGGAACCTTTCTTATGAGTTTGTTACAGGAACGGAGAGGAAGAATTACATTAGAGGACCATGCCATTTGAGGCTCTTTGCTGCTTCTGGGGTTCACTGTTGACTGATGAAGACATAGTCTCCTAAGGCTCAATATTGTTACTTGCAAATGAGATTTAATATATGCTCTGCTGTATCTTATTTTTTACTATTTATTTGTTCTAATATTATAATTAGAAAATATAAAAACAAATATTCAGAAGTGGATAATAACCATGAATTCAAATAAAAACAAATTACTGACATGATACTTTTTCATTTTGGATAAGTCACTTTTTACTTAATCTTAACTTTTATTTGCTTTTAACCAGCTATCATGCTGGCCATGGTTGAAGGTTGATTTACTAACTTCATTTTGTAGTGGTAATGGAAACTTCTGTTATATGTAGTTTTCTGTTTCTGGTGTAACAAATACAAACATAGTGACTTAACACAAATTTATTATCTTACATGGGTCTCAATGGGTAAGGTATCAGCAGAACTTCATTTCTTTCTGGAATTTCTAGGGAGAACCCATTTCCTTGTTTTTATTTTATTTTTTTAAAAATTCTCATTCAAGGACATGTTCATTGAGTTTTAGGGAGGGGGGAAGGGAGAGAGAGGGACAGATGGACAGACAGACATCAATGTGAGAGAGAAACATTGATTGGTTGCCTGCCATACACTCCCAGACCAGGGACCAAACTCACAACCTAGGTATGGGTGTATGGGACAACGTTCTAACCAGCTGAGCCATGCTGATCAGGGCTCCATTTCCATGCTTTCAAAAGGCTACCCACATGTATTCCTTGGCTCATAACCCCCTTCCTCCATCTTTAAAACCACCAGTGTTACATTACTCCGACTGTTCTTTCATAGTCATGGATTCCTTTTACCTCAGCCTGTGCCTCAGTGAAAGGATCTTCACTTTTAGGGGCTTGTGACTATGCAGCTCACTTGAATAATTATCCATGTTAATCTTTTCCATGTCAGTTTGTCCTTAACCTTACTCATACCCTTTTTGCCATGTTAGTAATCGTATTCACATGTTCTAGGGATTAGGACATGGGGATTTTTGGTGGTTGGGGGGGGTTATTATTCTACTCACCACACACTTTAAAATTGTTTTCATTTTATTTGTGAGTTTATTACAGATGAAACATTTTATTTGTGAGTGTCATGTTTTACTCTCAAAGTCTAAAAATCTCTTGTTGAGTAGAGGGCAGTAAGCATATGACTCTGACTAGTGCAGCAGGTTATCTTGATGCTATTTATTTGCCTTGTGTCTTTTCACATTAGTCCTTAAATTTGAGAGTTAAAGCCAAATATGGCTTAGTAATCATAATTCTGATCAGATGGCACATAAATGGTGTCAAATTTTGCATTAGTTTTTGGAAGAGTAGGTGTTAAATTAGAACCGCCTTATATTCTGCTATTCCTATCAGATTGCTAGAGGCACTTACTCTGGAAGGAAAAGGATAGGTTAATGATTTTCTTCTTTCTCCCGTGGCTTCATTTTGGCTTTTGTACTTTTTGTTTATAGCTCAAAATTTATGGAATAAGTAATAGTGGAGGTTTTGTGGACCTTTTGGGGATATGGGTAAAAAAGCTCCAGAATTTTTATTTTTTCAGCTGTAAAATTTTTAAATTACCTTGTTCATTTAGGATTGAATACATTGTTGAGTAGCCTTGCCTTTCTTTTCCTTTTCCCTTTCCCTTCCCCCCTCCTCTCCCTCCCCTTTCCTTTGAGCCATGCACTAGTTTGTTACTCTTTAGCTGGAGGAGAAGGGGAAGGGGTCTGTGGTGTCTGAAGAGTTTGAGGGGCCTCCCCATTATTTTCTTTCTCTTTTCTTTTGTTCTTGTGGCCAAATGGCAGCCCCACTTACATGGAAGTTCAGAACATAAAATGTAAAATTTTAAGAGGACCTTGACTCTTTGGCCAAAGGAACTAGATAAAGGGGCTCGTGGGAGAGGATAGGGGATATTGTGGAGAGGAGAGAAATGGAGGAAGAGGATCCTGTAATTCTTTTATATGAACTGACATAAGTGCTGGGCCCGCCCTGGAGCTGCGTGTGCTTGGAACAAACCCCCAGAAAACATGATACCAAAACTGTCCCAGATTTACATCTGAGTGGCTCATGTGCCCGGTAAAATATTCATTATGAGTATACTGTGGAGAGTCAGTTACAAATATTCTCATTTCTGCAGCAACCACTATGTAAGATGAAGCACAAAAGATAAAGTGAAAAGTCTAAAAAACATTCAAATAATCCAAAAGAAAGCAGGAAAGGGGGGAAAAGGAATGGAACAAAGGGAACCAGTAGAAATCAAATAATATAACGATAGGCCTAAAAACCAAGTATATTAATAATTAGGTTAATTATGAATTGTCTAAACATCAGTTAAAGGATATTGTTAGAAAAACAGGAGCCATCTGTGTGCTATCTATAGGCAATCCACTTTAAATACACAGAGATAGGTGAGAAGGATAAAAATATATCAAAAGAAAGCTGGAGTTGTAACATTATTAACCTGAAGTACACTTCAGGACAAATAAAATTGCCAAGAATAAAGAGATATGTCACATAATGATGAAAATTGAATTCACTACCCCTGTCCAGGTGGCTCAGATGGTTGGAGTGTTATTCTGTACACCGAAAGGTTGAAGATTCGATTCCTGGTCAGGGCACATACTAAGTTGTAGGGTTTTTTTTTGTTTTTGTTGTTTTTTTTTTAAGATTTTATTTATTTGTTTTTTAGAGGAGAAGAGAGGGAGAAACAGCAATGTATGGTTGCCTCTCACATGGCCCTCACTGGGGACCTGGCCCGAAACCCAGGCATGTGCCCCGATTGGGAATCGAACTGGAAGCCTTTGGTTCCCAGCCTGCACTCAATCCACTGAGCTACACCAGCCAGGGCCTAAGTTGTAGTTTTGATCCCCAGTCACCATGTGCTCAGGAGGCAACCAATCAATGTTTCTCTCTCACATCGATATTTCTCTCTTACTCTGTTCTCCCTTCCTCTCTCCATAAAATTAATGAACATATCCTCAGGTAAGGATTAAAAAAAAATTGAATTTACCAAAAAGATGTAACAATCTTATATGTGTATACAGCTAACCACAAGTTTACATCAAACATTCACCAAGAGACTCTTTCTTGGGCCATAAAGCAAACTTTAAAACATTTAAAATAATTAAATCACAGAAGTTTTTTGTATCAGAACAATTAAACTAGAAAAGAATAATAGAAATCTACCCAGAGAAATCCATAAATATTTGAAAATTAACCAAGTTTCTTATTAACCTGTGAGTCAAGAAGTCCCATTGAAAATTGCAAACTATCTTTTTTAAAAAAATTAAGATATAGCCCAACACTATTTTGGGGAGGTAATTGAAGCAGTGTTTAGAGGGACATTTATGGCATTAAATGCTTGTTTTAGAAAAAGATCAGTCTAAGTTTCCCATTCCCATATTTCAAAAACAAAAAATAGAAAAACGAAGTAGGCAGAGAGAAATAAAGTGCAGAAAGTAATGTAATAGAAAACAAAAAATGAGACTCAAGCCAAAAACCAGTTCGTGGGGAAAAAAAAAATTGATAAACCTTAGACTGAGTAAAGAAAAGCTAAGACAAATTATTGATAATCAGGAGTGAAATGGTGGGAAGGGATATCATCATTATAGATACTATAGGTGTTAAAAAGGTGATAAATCATCACAGTGAGCAGCTCTGTACTCACACTCAAAAACTTAGGTAAAATAGGAACATTTCCTTACTAGATGCAGACTACCAAAACTCACAAAGAAATACGTAACATACAGTCCTATATGTACTGTGTAGTCCCCCTTTGACAGTGGAGGATACATTCCAACACCGCCAGCAGATGCCTGAGACCACAGATAGTACCAAAACCTACATATACTATGGTTTTTCCTACGTATACATACCTATGATAAAGTTTATAAGTTAGGCACAGCAAGAGATTAACAAAAAGTAATAAAATAAAAAAATTATAACAGCATACTGTAATAAAAGTTATATGAATGTCAAATTAAGACTACAATGAGATATCACTGCACATTTATTAGATTACATAGATTTAAGAAATAAAACATCTGTTTTAACCAAATGCTGGCAAGAATGTAGAACAATTAAAACTCTTCATACATTACTGGTGGGAATGCAAAATTGTGAAGCCACTTTGGAGAACAGTGAACAGTTTCTTAGGAAATTAAGTACATGTTAACCTAATGTCCCATTATTCCCAACTACAAAATATTTACCCCAGAAAAATGTTCACACAAAAACCTGCATACAAATATTCATATCAGCTTTACTTATAAATGTCAAAAACTAGAAACAACTCAAATATCCTTAAACTGTCTACTGAATAAAGGAACTGTGGTCCGTCATCAGTACAATGGAATGCTATGCAGCAGTAAAAAGAAATGAAGCGTTGGTTCATACAACAAAGAGGATGACTGTCAGATCCCTTAAGGTGGCAGCAGCCAGACTGTAAGGTTCATTTCTTTGACATTTGGAAAACGCAAATATTTGAGGATGGAGAACAGGTCAAATGTTGCCAGCAGCTAAGGATATGAATAGGATTTCACCACGTAGAACCGCACAAGGTGACAAAATTGTTCTGCATTTTTGTTGTGATGGTAGTTGCACAGCTACACATTTGTCAAAACTCAGAACTGGACCCTAAAATAGTGGAATTTTAATGTATGTAAAATTCAGAATACCTTATGTAAAAAACAGGTGCCCTGGCCAGGTAGCTCAGTGGATTGGGGCATCATCCTATACACCAGAGGGTTACGAGTTCAGTTCTTGGTCAGGGCACATATGTAGGTTGTGGGTTCAGTTCCTGATCAGGGTACAAAGGTAGGCAACTGTTTGTTGTATCTGTCTCTTTCTCCCTGCCTCCCTTTCTCTCTGTAAAATCAGTAAACATATCCAGTGAGGATTTAAATAAATAAACAAAAAAGAGGTTTTTCCATGTATATTCTGTTTTATATTTTAGGGTATTTTTGAAGTGAATAAAATGTTATCTGTTCAAGTAGTATTACTTAGGTGGCATACAAGTAGTAGATAGACCTGAAGTTTTCCATTGTTACCCCTCAGGTGTTGAAGTGCCATCAAAAGACTCTTTGCCAAAGAAAAGACCAATTTATGAAGACAAGAAGAGGAAAAAGACTCCACAGCAGCTAGAAAATAAAGAAGGTTTGTATACAAAATAGTCTGTGGTTTAGAAACATTTTATTTGCTTTTGCCCACACCTTTAAAACAGTATGTCTTTTAAAAAGAAAGTAACAAACAATTGCATATTAAAACTAATTTTTATACCTTGTTTCTGATTTTTTTTTTTTTTTTTTTTTGGTTATTGTTACTCTAAACTGATTCAAATGACAGGGTGAAGTACTTTTGTTTGAAAAAACTGGATCTTAACCTATGAATAACTGTCCTTAACTGAAAGCACAACTATCATTTTCTTTTTGTTTGTTTTCTCAATCTTCTGTAATTTTGCCTTCTATTTCTTGAGCAGCAAGAAAAACTGCTGTTTTCTGTAAAATACACAATGAATACTTAAGTTTGTTTTTTATGAACTTGGTAAAGAATTTAGGTTTATACTACTGGTTTTTATTCCATACTTAACAGAATATCCTAACAGAAACTACATACTGAAAAAGTATTAACTTGTGTTCCACTCTTTACTCAGTGTCTGAGCCAATAGAATTAAGTGCTGCTGTAGAAGTTGTGGAACAAGGAATACCAGAAAAAGAAGAGTCACCACCTCCTGTTGAAGCAGGTCAGTAGCATTGACTAATAAATTCCTATTAAGTAGCGTGGATGTGTCAATTAGTTATTATTAGTTTAAGGAAACCAAATACCTAGCAGGATGGCCTTCTTTTTTTTTCCAGTTCTTTCTAACTCATCTTTGTTCACTTCCACTTTGGAAAAGTGTAGAAGTGAGATTAGAATCAGTTTTGTTCTTTTCAAAAGAGCCAGTCAAATTTTTGTAGAGGGGATAAAGGTTTTTGGATTTTTCTCTTACATATTGATGGGTCAGAAATCATGCCAGGAAGACCTGAAGTTCTTTATTTAATGCTTCCAAAGAAAATTGGAAGCATTTTAATTAGAACTTTGAGTCATAAAGATGGGCATTTTAAAAACTTTTCTTAGAAGTCAGCCTCGATTTAGTAAATTAGTTCAGTTTATTCAGTTGCTTGTGTTTTGCAGGCTGGAAATCTGGCTTTTTTTTTTTTAAGATAAACATTGTTCTAATTTATTAGACTAGATATTAATAGAGTTGTATGTTTGGTAAAATCAAGAGACTTTGAAGTGTTCACAGACAGCAGTGGGAGTGGAAACAGAGTATATCAAGACTAATCCACACTGGTGAAAGATCCTATCCCCAACTCCCATTCTCAATGTAAAAAGGATCATTTGTCTGTGATACGGACCCCAGCTTATGGGGTCTGAGGCATTGTGGCTGAGACAAGACAAATTCACATGGACTACCAAATCCTGTGGAGGAAAAGGAACCATAAGGCCACTCTCTCAAGAGAAGAGCGCCCGGACACTTGCCTTGACAGGCTTTTATTGCTTTTCTGGGCACATTACATTGAGGATGGTCCTTATTTACTATGCACAGATTCACTTTAGGTGGTTAGCTTTTACAGAAAACGAAGGAGAGGATGTTGCTAATTACATCATAAAAGAAGGATACAGTATTTGCAAATGTAAAGGGAAAAGTGGTTGAAGTGGTTACTCTGGTCCTTGGAAGGTTTTTAGGAAGTTACTTTAAAGATAGGCAGTAAACTTTGCTGCCTCAATTCAGGGTGAGGGAGTTTTAGCAAAAAGTAAGTCTCAAAGCAGCCTGGGTACAATGCAGGCCTGATTTCTCACAGGGGATCCTATCTGTGGGCGTGGGTCCTGTGTACCAGACCTCACTTTCCATTGGCCTTTCCGAGTGGGAGCTGGGCCCATGCCACACAGAACTGTCTCCTATATGTGTGGACATACCTTAGCTTAGCATAATGAAATTAGAGAAATTTAGTTGGTATGCTTAATAGCAGTCCACTACTTTAGGTGATATTTGTAGCAGTAGGAGAATTGCTAAAGTGGAAGGATGTTTTGGACACATGTTCCTGACTCATTTCCTCCTTCTAAAGATGACTTATCCAAACTTGTTAGCAAATGCTGATTATCAGAGGGAAGCAAATACTACCTGTGCCCTCGTCTTTTGGAATCATTGTGCTTGATTGGATTTCAGTAAATGGAGAGTTGTTGTTATTAGGGACCATATTAAGTTTTTTAATATTAAAAATCATAGCTTTCTGCCCTGGCTGCTATGGCTCAGTGGACTGAGTGCCGGCCTGCAAACCTCAAGTTCGGTGGTTTGATTCTCAGTCAGGGCACATGCCTGGCTTGTGGGTGGAGGGCGTGCGAGAGGCAACCAGTCGATGTATCGCGTACATTGTTGTTTCTCTCCCTTTCTCCCTCCTTTCCCCTCTTTCTGAAAGTAAATAAATGAATAATAATAGCTTTCTGACTATTTGGGGGGTGTAAGCACATCTGTTCTTATTTTCAACTGGAGTAGAGATGTAGCTTTGTACTTCCAACTATGTAATTTATATAGCATTTGTATGTATCTATAGAGATTAAAGCAAAATAAGTAATGAATTGTTGTGTGTATAAAAGTAAGTCCAAAGATCAAAAAGAAGATATATATGTGAAATTTCATTTGTATTTAAGAATAAAGTGTGATCATGTGCCCTAGTATACAGGGTGGGGCAAAAGTAGGTTTATAGTAATGAGTATGTGAAACGTAGAGTTTATTCTTGCCCTGGCCGGATAGCTCAGTTGATTAGAGCATCATCCTAATACACCAAGGTTGTGGGTTCTATCCCTGGTCAGGGCACATACAAGGGTCTACCAACAAATTGATGGTTTTCTCCTCTCTCTCTCTTGCTCTCAAATCAGTTAAAAAAAAAAAACAAAACAGTTTATTCTTGTATTATTTTCCATATAAACAACTATAAATCTACTTTGCCTCAACCTGTATTCAAAATACTAGGAAATTGTGAAGCATTTAGTAATGGTAAATTATAACGTGCTAGCTACACTGAAAACTAGTTCCAAAGATGATGAAATTTTATTTTTTATATAATTAAAACATTTCTTTTTTATATCATTGTAATTTTCCACTTTTTTCTATGTCTTTAATGAAAACTCTTATTTACAGAAGAGGAAGAAGATACTGAGGATGATGGATTGGATGACTGGGAAGCTATGGTCAGTGATGAGGAGAGAGAAAAAGGTAAATAGCTTATAAGCACCCGTTGATAAATCCAATGATTGTTAGAAGTGTTTATATTTAAAGGATTATCAGTCTCCTAATTCTGACAGTCATATGAGCATTCCTGGGGAGAGAACAGTTTTGCTTTCTCCATTGTCATGTTCCTAAATCCTCATGTGGATCCCATTTCATGAATAAGTCATTTTTCAGAAGGTTATTTGTAAAATAAGTGCCAGGCATTTAGAGTACATTTTTTCAGAATATAAATGGAGTTAAGTTATCAAAGCTAGCCTACAGAAAGCCCCTTCAACTTAAAATCTAATAAAAGGCAATACAAATAACAGTATAGTTTCTAATCACTGTGAATAAAAAGTGTCTGTAATTACATTATGTCCTTTTATTACTAAAATCAACTTTGAGTTTAATTTGCTGGCTTTTTCCCTGACTTTTTGAGATGGATATTTGTCTCTGGTTTTTCAGTCTTTTCCTCCCAATACATACATATTTTTAAAATTACAAATTTTTAAGAATGGGTTTAGCCAAATTCTACAAGTTCTGATCTTATGTTGATTTTTTAAATTTACATTTTGATATGTACCAATTTTACTTATTTATTTTAAAGTGTATTTCTTAATTTACGTAAGTGTGGACTTTCTAACATACATGGTTCTGTCCATTGCAGTGTGCTGAGACTTAATTTACAACCCAGCAAATAGTTGATTATTGTAAATGTTTCATATGTGATTGGAAAGGGTTTACATTCTATAGTAGTTGGGTTCCTGTTTGCTATGTTTAGTTAAGTTTGCTGATAATTTTGTTTTAAGTCTTTCACATTGTTCTGAGTTTTTTTTTTTTTTTACTTAAGTGGTGTATTAAAATCACCAGTGCCTGGGTGGCTTAGCTGGTTAGAGGTTGTCCTGATAGGCCAAGGTTGCAGGTGATTCCTGCTCAGGGCAAATACAAGAATCAACCAATGAATGTATAAATAAGTGGAACAACTGATCAGTGTTTCTCTTTCTCTCTCTCTCTCTCTTAAATCAATAAAATTAAAAAAAAACAACTCCCACCATGATTGTAGATTGTCTGTTTCTGTCTGAGTTCTGTCAACTTTTGTTTATATTTTGGTGCTATATAAAGTGAATACAGTCTTATATGTGTCTTATGAATTGACTCTTATCATTTTTAAACCCCATAATAGCTCATTATTTTTAGTCTTTAAATTTATCTATAGTCTTAGCTTTTTTTTGTGTTTAATTTCTTCCTGCATCTCTGACCTTCCATTTGGGATCATTTCTTCCTCCCTGAAGAACTTTTAGAATTTCCTTTAGTATGAGTCTTTTAGTCAGACATACCATTTTTGCTTTTCTAAAAATATCTTTTTCTCATCTATATTCTTGAAGAGTATATTTACTGAGTGAGGAATTCTTTGCTCAAATTTTACTTATTTAACACTTTGTGTGTATATATGTATAAAATGTCTTGGTTTTCATTATTTCAGTTGAGAATTTGAGTATGAGCTTAAATTTTTTATGTGCGTTGGGTTTTTAGCAGTTCAATTATGTGACTAGGGTTAATTTCTTTTTATTTATCTGCCTGTAGAGCTTTATGAATATTTGGTTTTATGTTTTTATCATTTTTGCAATGTTACGAATCATTATTTCCCCTCAGGGATTCTGGTTATGCCTAGATAGACTTTCTTACTATATCATTGCATTGCATTTTTTCCTCTTTTCTGTATTTTCCACCTTATTGAGGCTCCGTGGTTCATTCTAGATTGTTTCTTCCGACCCGTCTTCTGGTTCATTAATTTTCTCCTTAGGCTATTTTTTCTTTCCTGTATTTTTTAGTTTTAGAATTTCCCTTTAACTATTTAATGGTTTTTATTTACTTTCTTAAAATTTCAACCTCATCTTTTGCTCCTTGGATGTTGGAAACAGTCACTTTTAAATTTTGGTTTTATAATTTCAGTGAAAGCCCTGCAGAGGTCTGTATGCTGTCTTTTCTCCATGCGCACTGTTTTCTCATATGCTTTGTTATTTTTATATGTTATGCTAGATATTATACTTGTAAAACTATAGAAATAATTTGTGGTCAAGGATGGTATTTACTTTTTCCAGGAAGAATTTCTATGTACATCCACCAGGAGTGAACTAGCAATATAGAATCATCTTATTCAAAATTTAGAATTCAGAGAATCGAGCAGTGTTCTGCTAAGAATGGCAGAACATTTCTAGATTCTGTTTACTTCCTGTTCATCCTTACTGCTAGGATGCAGTTCTTCCGGGTGCCACCTCACACTAAGGGTATTATCCAATGTCTTTCCACCTTGCTCCCCTGAATCCTTGGTAGGCCTGAACTCCCACTGCCCCTAATGGTTGAGGTGCTAGTAAAAGCACTGCTCAGCCTTTTAGCTTCCTCATCCAGAATCAGAACCTGACCCCCAGGGAGCAGAAGTACTAAGCATTATGTTTATCACCTTGGGTTTCTGTCCTCTCTCAGATCCTGGCTTAGTAATGTTTTTCTTTTTTATTAGCTTATGTATGGGTTACGCATTAAATTTTCACTGTTAAATAGCAGTCGTCTTTGTAGCATGTAGACAAACACTTTGCATTTGTGACACACGAAAATGTTAATTTGGAATTAGTGATACAATATTGCTGCTTTATTTGTCTTCGAGGTCTCTATTATCTTGATGGAAACCTCATTTTAAATTTTCATTTATTTTAAATTCTCTTGTTTTTCTGAAAGAAGGAAACACAGTGCATATAGAAGTAAAAGAAAACCCCGAAGAAGAGGAGGAAGAGGAGGAAGAAGAAGAGGAAGAAGAAAGTGAAGAAGAGGAGGAAGATGAAGGAGAAAGTGAAGGCAGTGAAGGTGAAGAAGATGAAGAAAAGGTGTCAGATGAGAAAGATTTGGGGAAAACATTAGATAAAAAGCCAAGTAAAGAAATGAGCTCAGAATCTGAATATGACTCTGATGATGATCGAACTAAAGAAGAACGAGCTTATGACAAAGCAAAGCGGAGGATTGAGGTATTTCTTTTTCCCTTTCTCTTTGCTCCTTTCCTAGACAGTCCTCTGTGGTTGCTAGAACTGTATTTTACAGCAAAGGCTTTTATTGGTAATAGCACTTTTAAAAATGTAGTCTCAGAATAGCATCTTGTCCAGTTTTTGTAGGTCGAGACATAGTAGGTCTGACACTGTTGTAATCCAAGAACCTAACTCCCTTAACCTAAGTGAAAACGATGACTGCTTCATCCCATTTTTCTTGTGTTCTCAAAATTTTAATGTGCTCTTTGAGTGATGGTTTCTGGTTATGCAGAGGTAATCTGAGCATATGCCCTCTACTTATAAACATTAGTTGTTTGCATTGCCCATTTAAGTTAGTTACTACGAGGCATCTGATCACTTAAATTTTTTAAATCTGGTGAGTTAATGAGCTTCTATTTATTAAAGCGCACATACCTAGGAGACTTACTATATTTTTTCTGTTTAGTTCAGTACATGTGAAGAAAGTTTTCTTAAATAATGTCAGCATAAATAATACACTAAAAACTAGTTTGCTTGAGGAAGCTAAGCTATTTTATTTTATTTATTTTTAAACTATATTTTATTGATTATGCCATTACAGTTGTCCCAGTCTTCCCCCCTCCTTCCCCCCCCACCCCCTTACTCCCCCTTTCCCCACCCTTTAGTTTTGTCCATAGGTCATACACATAAGTCCCTCTGCTTCTGCACTTCCTATACTATTCTAACCTCCCCTTGTCTGTTGTCTACCTCCCATTTATGCTACTTATTCTGTGCCCCCTTCCCACCCTCTCCCCCTACCACTTCCCTGTTGATATTCCTCCATACCTTATATAAATCCCTTTAACATTTCATACAGTAAAGGCTGGGTGATGATGAACTTCTTGAACTTGACCTTATCTGAGAAGCACTTTATCTGCCCTTCCATTCTAAATGATAGCTTTGCTGGATAGAGTATTCTTGGGTGTAGGTCCTTGCTTTTCATGACTTGGAACACCTCTGTCCAGCCCCTTCTTGCCTGCAAGGTCTCTTTTGAGAAATCAGCTGACAGTCTTATGGGAATTCCTTTGTAGGTAACTGTCTTCTTTTCTCTTGCTGCTTCTTTCCTTATTTTTAATCTTGGGTAATGTCATTATGATGTGTCTTGGTGTGTTCCTCTTTGGGTCCAACTTCTTTGGGACTCTCTGAGCTTCCTGGACTTCCCGAAAGTCTATTTCCTTCACCAGCTTTGGGAAGTTCTCCATCATTATGTGTTCAAATAAGTTTTCAATCCCTTGGTCTTCCTCTTCTCCTTCTGGCAGCCCTATGATCCGTATGTTGGGCCGTCTACAGATGTCCTGGAGGTTTCTGAGCCCCTCCTTCGTTTTTTGAATTCTTGTTTCTTCATTCTTTTCTGGTTGGATGTTTTGTTCTTTCTGCTGGTCCACTCCATTGATTTGAGTTCCAGTTTCCTTCTTATCCCTATTGGTTCCCTGCAGATCTCTTCTCATTTGTTCAAGTAATTGCGATAATTTTTCGTCGAATTCTATGAGCATCCTGATTACCAGTGTTTTAAACTATGCATCTGATAGGTTGTCTAACTCTTGGTCGGTTAGTTCTGGAGCTTTGATCTGTTCCTTTTTTGGGCCATTTTTTTTCCCTCGGTGCGCCTGTTACTGTAAGGGGGGCGGAGCCTTGGGGTTCACCTGGGCGGGGGAACTCATGTTGGTTGTGTTGTGACATAGCCTGTGGGGGCGGGACCTGAGAGCACAATGGCGCCTGCTCCGCTCTCTGCACCCACACCACTTCTCCACAAGCGAGTTGAGCCCATCTGCGCTGACTCCGGAGGTTGCTCCGGGGTTGGTGGCCAGGCCGCACAGCTCCAATCCCCCATGGGTCTTCCCAATGAACTCTCCTATGAGGCCGGGAGTTCCTCCTGCTGCCGCCTCCACCCCCACAGGTGCTTTCAGTCTGCGCTGATGGGTTGCACCCTGCTTTCTCTCCCGGTCTGTCTGCACGTGAATGCGGACCTACTAGGTCCACCAGTCTTGGCCCCGCTGGGTCCGGGTGAGCCGGGCGCTGGCCGCGTTTTGGTCAGGTGCCCCCGTCTCTGTGTGCTGCGGCTCTGCCGGAACCGCTCCACAAACCGCGGTCTTGCCGTCTGCTCACCAGCTCGCCGCGGGGTCGCAGCACGCTCTGTCT
This sequence comes from Micronycteris hirsuta, assembly GCA_004026765.1. Lineage (NCBI taxonomy): Eukaryota > Metazoa > Chordata > Mammalia > Chiroptera > Phyllostomidae > Micronycteris > Micronycteris hirsuta. The sequence continues at coordinate 25,357 of PVJI01011196.1, forward strand.
CTCCGCCCAGCTCCTCCCAGCTTACCAGTCTGGATGCATGTATCCTCCTCAACTCCTTGGTGGTCGGACTTCCTCTCAGTTTGATTTTCTGTCAGATCTGGCTGTCTCTGTTTAAGTAAATTGCCGTTTTTTCCTTGTTTGGTTGTGCGAGGAGGTATGGCGTGTTCACCTATGCCTACATCTTGCTGGAAGTCCTCGGAAGCTAATCTATTTTAAACCTAAAAACTACTTTAGCTTTTCTTTATTTTTTCATGAGTAATTCTAGTTTTTCAATTTTTTGTTTTAATATCTGAATGTCAGTGTTTTCCTTTTTCCTTCTATAAAGTTTGAATAGGGGTACATTTTCTGAATTTCTAAAGGAGTAAGAAGGACTGTTGTAAATTGGGATTTCTTAACGCTGGCGCTGTTGACAGAGACTTCATTGCTGTGGGGGCTGTCCTCTTTATTTCGGGATGTTGAGCAGTGTCTCTGTCCTGCCCACTCACCAGGTGTCAGCAGCATTCCCCTCCTTTCCCCTGGCTGTGACTCTGTTCTTTCCTGTAGCACCTACCCAGCCAGCTTCCTTGCTCTGTACCCATGTGTGAGAGTTTGTTGTGTGTTCGAAGATTTAAAGACAAGCAAACAAAATGTGTATAAAGCAGAAAGTAAAAGGTTCCTCCATTATCTCCTCAGACTTGTTTGTAGTGCTGTGTATTCAGATTTTTTTAAATGTTTAATTGAAGGTAAGTTATATAATAAAATTTGGAGAGACTTTTTTTCCCACGTAATAAGATGCTATGGACCTCTTAGCGCAACACATTTTTAAGCAGCTTTGTTGAGATATGCTTTACATACCATCAATCTGTTTTAATTGTATAATTCATTGACATTTTGTAAGTTTACAGTTGTACAACCATCAACACACCTTAATTCTGGAATATTTTCATTAACCCCAAAAGAACCCTGCACCAGTTTACAGTTACTCCCCATTCCTAGCCCAGGCAACTACTAATCTACTTTGTCTATAGTGTTATCTTTTCTAGAAATTCCATAAAAATTCATTCCTATAAAATGTGGTCTTTTGTGCCTGAGTTATTTTACTTACTCTGTTTCTTTATGTGGTAGTTATATCAGTGCTTTGTTCCTTTTTATCACCAAATAGTGTTTTGTTATATAAATATACCATGTATTATTATTAACCATTCATCAATTCAAGGACATTTGAGTTGTTTCCACTTTTGGCTATTATGAATAGTATTGTTATAAACCTTTCCGTATGAGTATTTGCATGGAAATGTGTTTTTATTTCTTTTGGATGTATTCCTAAGGGGTGAAATTGATGAATAGTATGGTAGATTGTGTTTAACTATTTCAGAAACCGCCAAAGTATTTTCCTTAGTGGCTGCACAATTATAGCTTACCACCTGTTCAGGGTTCTAGTTTCTCCACATTCTCACTAATACTTGTTATTGTCTGTCTTTTAAATTACAGCCATTTTAATGGATGTCAAGTACTTTGTCTTACTTGTGGTTTTAAATTGCATTTCCATAATGTGAAGCATTTCTTCATGTGCTTTGGCCATTCCTATAACTTTATTGGTGAAACATTAATTCAAATTTTTGTTCATTTTTAAATTTTGTAATTTGACTTTTTATCATTGAGTTGTGTTTTCTTCTTTTTTTTCATATTTTTACCATTGGTTGTCAAATGTTGAAGTATTTTCCTTTGTAGTTCTTAACTAGCTGGGCATTCCACTCCACTGCCGTTGATGTCACGAGAGTGACAGCCATCTACATTGCAGCCCACAGATTGAGCAGTCCCTAGGGTCTCTTTAATAGTTCTAGAGAGATCTCTAGAGCTAAAGATTGGCGCTGCGTCTGTCAGACAGTGTTGACGACCTCATCAGAAGTGATATTTCCACTGTGCTTAATGTTTGGTTTTTTTTTTGTTTTTTTTTTTTTGCTGGTTTCTGTCTCTTGGTGGTTCTTTTGAGAGTCTGTCTGTTCCGATTCACTGTAGTTCTTAGACCCTTCCAATCACCAGTTGCTTTGGTGATGTCATCCTTTTTTGGAGACAGGCCTAAGGGGCCGATCTTGGGGGCCAGGGCCGATAATGGCACTGACTTCCCCACCCATGCACCTTAGGTATATGACTTTGATCACAGTGGGGTCAAACACCGGCTGTGTATGGGAGGCAGCTGGTGTAGGATGAGCACAGATTCCAGACGATCATAGAAAGCTGCACTAGGCCTCCACCGAGCCCAAAGCCTTTTCATTTTTTAATGGTTTCTTGTGAAATGCATAATTTTTAAATTTTTATAACATCCAGTTTATCAAATTTTTTTTATAAAGCATGTTTCTGGTGTTGTATTGAAGAAATTTTTGCCTAACCCAAGGTCATGAATATTTTGCTCTGTTTTCTCCTGAAAAATTTATACTTTTAGTTTCTTATATTTTTAGCTAGATGATTTAAGATAATCTTTATGTAGGATATGAGGTAAGGGACTAAACTCATTCTTTATGAATATTACCAGCATCACTGATGGAAAAGGCTCCTTTTCCCATTGAATTGCTATGGCATCTTTGATAGATCAATTGATTGGAAGTGAGAGGGTTTATTTTTGGACCTTCAGTTCTGTTTCATTCATCTGTCTATCTGTTCTTATGCAAGTGCCACCCTGTCTTGGTTGCTTTAGTTTTATAGTAAATTTTGAAACTGGGAAATGTTAGTTTTCCAGTGCTGTTCTTCCTTTTCAAGATTGTTTTGGCTATTCTAGGTCACTTGCTCTTTCAGATAAATTTTAATGTCAGCTTGTTAATTTTGGCAAAAACCAACTTATGTTTTGATAGACTTGTATTGAATTTATAGATTAATTTTAGGGAGAGTTACCATCTTAATATTGAATCTTCCAATCCATGGAAAGAGGCTGTCTTTTCATTTATTTAGAGCTTTTAAAATTTCTTTTAGCAGTGTTCTACAGTTTTCACAGTACAGGATTATTTCACAATAATTTTTTTTGTTAAACTTATTTTTAAATTTTTACTGTTTTTATTGTTTTTGATGCTATCGTAAATAGAATCATTATTTTTAATATTTTTCATCGCTAGTATAAATACAGTTTTTTTGTAGATTAATCTTGTATCCTGCAACTGTACTGAGTTTTTTTATTCTAATAATTTCTCATGGATTCTCTAGAATTTTCTTTATTCAGTGTCATGTTATCTATCAAAGAATAATTTTAATTCTTTACTCCCAATACCATTGCTGCTTATTTCTTTTTCTTGCCTAATTTCCCTGGCTAGAACAATGCATTGTGGAATGGAAGTGGTTAAGAGCAGGCATACTTGCCTTGTTCCCAGTCTTTGGGAAGAAAAGCATTCAGATTTTAACCATTAACTATGTTAGTGGTAGGTATTCAAAAGTAAAACCAACCTTGCATTTCCTAAACAAATCCCACTTGATCATGGTATATATTCCTCTTTATGTGTTACTTGATTTGGTTTGTAATATCTTGTTGAGGATTTTATGATCTATACCCATGAATGATATTTACCAGTAGCTTTCTTGTCATATAATGTGTTTGTCTGGCTTTGGCGTCAGTTTAATATTAGCCTCTTAGGATTAGTCGAGAAGTGTTCCCATTGTTTTCTGTAAGAGTTTGTGATTATATTACTTACTGTTTTAAATGTTTGGCAGAAGTTACTAATAAAGCTTTTTTATGGGGAGATTTTAAAATTACTAATTGTTTCTTATTCATCATGTTTTTTATCTTGTTCTCAGTAATTTTTGTCTTATAATTATTATGTTTTACTTCAGTTGGAACATTAAGTTGTTCATTACAGTATCCTACAATCCTGTCAGTTTCTGTGGAATCAGTAGTAGTGTCTCCTCTTTTGAATCTGATTTTGGTGATTTGTATCTCTTTTTTTTTTTTTTCCCCTCCCTTTAGTCTAGCCAGAGCTTTTCCATCTTTTTGATCTTCTCAAGACCCAGGTTTTGGTTTCATTTTTCTCTGTTTTTCTGTTTTTTCTTTAATTGATCTTTTTATTCTGTTCTTTATTATTTTCTTCCTTTTTCTTTTTTTTTGTTTCCTCATTGGCTAATATTTTTAGGATGATAAATTATTGATTTGATACTTTTTTCTTTTTCTAATACTATATGGGCATTTAAAATTACAAATTCAATGAATTTTGGTATGTGGGTTTCATTTAGTTCAAATATTTTCTAATTTCCTTTACTGTTTTTCTCTTGACCCATGTGTTGTTTAGAAGTACTACATTGTCATAATTTACAAATGTTTGTAGATTACATTAATTTCCTTTTGTTGTTAATGCTAAATTCTGACTGTTGTGGTTGGAGAACATACTTTGTATAATTTCCGTCATTTAAAAATAAAAGTTGTCTTATCCCTTAGCATAAGGTCTCTTCTAGAAAATGTTTCCAAATACTTGGTCTTATATCTTTTAAATGAATTAAGAGAAGAAAGAAAAATATATTTATAGCATCTTAATATTAACTTAAATATTATCATTTCTAGTTTTCCTCATTTCTTTAGATGGATTATTTCTGCCTTTTTTCTTTCTTTCTCTTTCTCTTTCTTTTTCTTTTTTTTTTTTTTCCTACAGTAAAGCTCTAGTCTCTCCCTCACCTTGCCTTTTGGGTTCTTTGTAAGATTTATTACACCTTTTTATATAATAAGCTTAACCATACAGCCTTAAAATTATTTTGTGAAGTTATCTTTTAAATCAGTTAAGCAAAGAAAATAAAAAGAGATACATGTTTATTGTCTTTTGTATTTACTATATAATGACCTTTGCCATTGCTCCTTATTTCTTCATGTGGCTTTGACTTACTACCTGGTGTCACTTCATTTCAGCCTGATGAACTTCCTATAGTATTTCTCACTATGCTGATCTATCAGCAAAGTCTCTGCCTTTTTAAATTTTGGAATTGTTTATTTCACTTTTATTTTTTAAGGAGACTATTGCTGTCTGCAGAATTCTTTCTTGACAGGTTTTTTTCTTAAATTCCTGTTTAGCCATTTGCTATGTCATTCCATTGCCTTCTGGCCTTTATTGCTTCTGCTGAAAATTAAGCTATTAATCTTATTTGAGTTTCCTTATATACATTGAGTGATTTTTCTCTTGCTGTCAAGATTTTCTTTTTGACCTTGACTTTTAACAATTTAACTACGATGTGTCTCGGTGTGGATATCTTTGTGATTATCCACGTAGAGTTTATTGAACTTTTAGATAGATTAATGTTTGTCAAAAATATTCGGAAGTTTTCTGCCATTACATATTCAGATGATTTTTCCCTTCTGGGAAAAAGACTCCTTTTGTATGTACATTGATATTCACAGATCTGTTGAGGGTGTAGGGTTTTTTTTTCCATTTTGTTTTCTTTCAATTATTCAGATTACATAGTCTCAATTAATCTGTCTTTAAGTTCTTTGATTCCTTTTCTTCCATTAGTTTACATCTACTGTTGAGTCCTTTTAGTGAATTTTTAAATTTGCTATTGAATTTTTAAATTCTTGAATTTTCATGTGTTTTTTTATAATAATTTATTTCTACTTATTGATACCCTCTTTTGATAAGTCATTTATTTTCTTTAAACATGGTTCCCTTTAGTCATTTTAACATATTTATAATAGCTGCTTTCAGGTCTTTGTCCGCTAAGTCCAAAATAGAGACCCAGATTCTGTTGACCATTTTTCCTGTGCTTTTATATATATTTTTATATATAGTCACTTTTTCCTGTTTCTTTGTATGTCTTGTAAAGATTTTTTGACAAGTGGACATCTCAGAATGTATTACAGCAAATCTGAATTCTGTTGGTTCCCTAGAAACATGGTGGTTTTAGCTCTGTTTATTAGCTTTGTGAATCATGTGAACTAATTCTGTGGAGTCTTTTGCTTTCTTCTCAGTTTTTTGGTTCATTTTAAAAATCCTGTTTTTATTTTTAAGCCTAGGTCTTGTGCATAGGTTAGCTTATTTTAGTGGTCAGCCACATGACTTGTCAGTTGATTGTGCTTATTAACCTTGAGGCAGGAAGGCTCACCCATTTGCCAGTGGATCTGGCAGTTTCCTAGTCCACTGTGGTTTTCACTATATTCACAAGGCTTGTTGTCGAACCAGTAACAAGTAACTTACTAAGGACCTCTCTGGTCTCTTCTGACAGCCTTCAAAGAGAGCACAGCCTTCTAGACCACCAGAATAAGTAGGATCTTGGCATTGCCTACTTTGTTTGCCTTAGTCAAAAGACCTTGTTAAATTTCTGACTCATGTTTCAGGTTATTTCTTGCTCCTCTCGTATGAAGACGTTAGTCTGGTTGTGATTTTAGCCTCATTTCTTTGTTTGCCATTGAGATCACGACGGTTTTTTACAGTGCTCCAAGGCACGGAATCCCCTGTCTTCCTCTTTCTAACTGCTTCTACCCCATGGAACAGTGGGAGTGAGAGGAGTATGATGGTGCAACTCCGGACTAAACTTGCGCAGGCTTCCTTGCTCTTACTGATGGTCAGTTGACTTTCTTGAGTTAAATGTTTCTCAATTTGTTACGTGCCTTTGACCAATTTCTAGAGACATTAAGTGGTTGATTTGACACTTTTGTCCAGTTTTTTCTTTTTAGGAAGAGGATTTGCCGAGCTCCTTATTTTATCATTCAAGAAGTCCTGACTCAAAACCTTGACAGCTACATACTGTATTCCATTTTATAGAAAGATTTTATTTTAACTTTATATTGATTTGCTTGGACTACCATAACAAAATACTACAGGTTGGGTGGCTTAAACAATAGAAATTATTTTCTGACAGTTTTTGAGGCCAGAAGTTCAAGATTAAACTGCCAGCAGGTTTGTTTTCTGGTGACTGCTCTCTTCCTGGTTTGCAGATGGCTGCTTTCTCACTGAGTCTTCATCTTGGCCTTGATTTTTGAATTTTTTTGTAAGGATACCAGACCTATCAGATTAGAGCCCCTCCCTTAGACCTCATTTAATCTTAATTATATCCTTTGAAGGCGTCTCTCCAAATACAGTCACATTTGGGGGTTGGGGTTTCATTGTATGAATTGGGAGAGGTAAATTTCAGTCCATAACAAATTTCATGATTCTCAAAACTTGCTACATATTATTTTCTGAAACACACTCCAGACTTCCTAAGTAGCTCCATTGTGGATAGCGTCTCCACCTACATGATTATATGCAACCACATAGGTATCATCAGCCTGCAGTTTTGGGAACACTCATTGAGAAATTACCCACTAAAGAAGATTAAGTGGTTACTAATTTTCGTGATTATAAATGATACTGCAGTGAACAAACACTATTGTATACATGCATCTTTATCTCCTTGTCCTGTCATTGCTTAGAGACAGAATTTACGTTAAAATATGCTGCAGTCTGCATGGGGAGGAGGTCCTTGAGGAGGGGCAATGGGAGGTAAAGGAAGACACAGACAGACACTTTAAGGAAAAGCAGGGACCAGGAGGGACATCATCCTCTGATGGAGAGACATCATCTTCTGATGGAGAGACAGTGATCCTGAACGTGGTCTCCATGTTTATTTTATAAGGGTTAGTTGGATAAAGCTCAAGGACATTCACAGACTCAGGGAAAAACTGCAGGCATAATTGGTCCATTCCCAGGCGAACTAAACGATAAATACTTCTTCTGCAAAAGTTATAGGTGCATTCAGCTAAAGCTTGTGGTTAACTATTTAACTATCTCCTTCTTAACCCCTGCGGGTTCTGGCTGTATGACACCAACCTTCACCGTCCTCCACAAAGATACATACTATATCGCCTTTCAGAAAATTTTAACACTTCACCAAGTATGGGAGGGAAGGCAATTTTTGGCCATATCCTATCCTAAGGTTATAATGTTCGCATTCCAGTCATACATACTGTGAAGCTCTTGTATACTGCTCTTTGCTAGTAAATACTTGCATCTCATTTTAACGTTTTAAAGCTTTTTTTATTCCACTTTCTACAAAAATATTCAGTGTCAAGTGGTAGAAATAAAAATAAAGAGTTTCTACAAAAATGGTTTCTAGTTGTAAAATAGTGTTGTAATTGATACTACTTCAGAGTTTGGATGAAAGTCTTATCATTTGAATGCCAGCTTGGTTGTGCGTGAAAGGTTGTCATTTGAAAGAAGAACTGCTGGCATGTGTTTTTCTTTGGTTCTCAGAAAGTAAACTGCTTAGGTAAATGCTGCAGAGAGTGCACTGTGATTCAAGGACAGACTTTCTCCTGCTTGGTGGTGTGTTAGGAAGTTGGGAAATGCCACTGGATGTTTTAGGCTGAGGCTTAAGTAAACTTTCTCCTAATTGAAAGGTTTCATAAGTGTTTGTGTACTAGACAAAGTTTTGAAATAAATTGCTTTAAAATGTTTTACACCCTGAAGTTCTAATGGAATATTTTGAATGAAAGACTGTACCTCTTTTTATATAACCCCCAAATAAGTTAGAGGTTGTACTGTATAGTAAATGTGACAGAAAGATCAATTTCTTTTCCATTCACTCTGTTCCATTAAATTAGCATGAACAGAAGTGTTCCAAAGTTTGAACCAATGTTTCACATTATTCTCATTCACATTAACAATGCTTCTCTGAAAGCTGCTCTAACCAGATTTCTCCTTGTTCAAAGGTACTGTGATGGGAATTAGATTGTAAAGCTCACATTGTAAAATGTAAAAGTGTAGTTAAATCAACAAAGACCTTGATGATGTAGCATTCTCTTGCCAGGGCAAAATAATTTAAAGAAAAATAATGATAGGGTTTGAAATAATATTTGAGATTTTTTTCCTTCTTAGAAACGGCGACTTGAACATAGTAAAAATGTGAATACGGAAAAGCTGAGAGCTCCTGTTATATGTGTACTTGGACATGTGGACACAGGGAAGACAAAAATTCTAGATAAGGTAAGAATACTGTTAGGCATTGATGTAACTTTTTAAATAAATGATTTCTAATAAAAAGCTAATTTAAAATATAGCACATATATGCAATTCTCTTTACAGTGAATAAGTTACTACTTTCTTACTACTTATGCTTCTTTTTGCATTTTGAAATACAAATCTCAATCCGCTATCTTATCCCAGCTCCGTCACACGCATGTACAAGATGGTGAAGCAGGTGGTATCACACAGCAAATTGGTGCCACCAATGTTCCCCTTGAAGCTATTAATGAACAGACTAAGATGATTAAAAATGTAAGTATACTGTATTTCATGTGTTTTAATATCTTAAAAAAAGATATAAACTATTTTAAACAGAAAAAAGAACAGAATAGTATAACAGACATATATGTTCACTCATAATTAACATATATGCCATTTTGTCCAATTCTATTTCAGATCTTTCTTTAAGCAGTGAAGCATTAGATATTGTAGGACCCTTCACATCGCATTTTCTTCTCTCTTGTGCCAAGAGGCCATCGTTTTTCTGAAGTTAAAGTATATTCTTCCCCTCCATGTTTTAACACTTTTCCGTAGATCTCCATGTTTTAAAATTGAGTTCCCTCCTTCACTCCTTTTTCCTTCTAGCACATTAATTATATGTATTTTTGTGTCTCATTTTCTGTGTTCTAGAGATATTCCACTTATGCTCACCATAACACAGAATCACGTAGGATTAATGTAAAGCTTTACAAATCGTTACGATTAATGCAGACACCCTTGTGTCACCCGCGTTGGGAGATGGAACCCTGCCGGTTCCCTCAGAAGCACTCTCTGCCCCTTGCTAGTCAAAGCCTTCTTCCACCCAGGAGCAGCTTACAAAGTGATCTCTACCTTGTATTGTGTTAGTAGTTGCAAAATGTTGATATTCCAGTCCCCTTACCCATCTTTATTTATTGGATTACTTTTGTAGAGAAACTATCTAATCTACTGTTTTGTTACCCAGTTTTGTTACTGTGTATGGGAAAGGCAGAATAAACATCTGGTCTTTTATCTTTATTTACCAGATTTTAAGATGGCCAATTTGGCTTGGTTTCATATTATTATAAACTTTTGAATTGAAATGTATTTACTGTGTTTTAATCTATTTTACTTACCTTGCACTGAGATAGTCTTATCTCTGCTCTGTGGTTGGCTCCTCAGTCTTTTTTGATACAGTACTTTTGGTAGTCTTACTGGTCTTGTTGCATCCAGGCTGTTTGGTATAACAGGATGTTCTAGGCTTCTCTTACCTATAATGTGGTCCGGACCAGGAACTAGGACTTGCAAAAAATCCCCCAGTTCTACTGTCATAGCAGGTCACACGTAGCATATATTATTATGTGCTAGTATCTCCCTTTGTCCCTTATTAGTCTTAGTTCTGTATGTAGAAAAGATCTATGAGCCTGTCTCTCCAGTTTTTGTTTTGTGTGCTTCTGTTTTATGAGGCTTGTTTACTGGTCTATTCCTAGGGAAGAAATAATGGCAATAATATTCTTTGAGTTTTTCAAATATTGAAGAGTTACTTGTGTCCTTCATCCTGGAAAGTCAATTGACTACATATAAAATACTTAATTCACATTTTATTTCCTTAAGTATCTTAAATTACTCCAGTTTCTTCTCACATAGAGTATTGCCTTTCAGGTTTGATCACAAGCAGGTTTTCATCTTCTTAAAACTAATACGGTCTTTTTTCATGTTGATATTGGTTTTTCTGGGTCAGTTTTCCAGTTTAGTGGTCTTCCATTTAAGGATGTAGTTAAAATCTTTATTGTAGGGCAGTTTTCTTGAATTGCAGTTTTTCAGATTTGTCATTAAAAATTTATTCTGGTTGTATTTTACCTGTTATTTCTATGTCATTGAGGAGTTTATTTCACCGGTTGTCAAAATACATTTAACAGCTTATTCCACCAGTTGCCAGAACTTGAAATCTGGTGTTATTTTAGAAGATAGTTAAAGAGCATGATGTTTTATTTACTTTTTTTTTAATTTTTAGAGACAGGGGAACAGAGGGAGAGAAACATTAATGTGTGGTTGCCTCTCATGTGCTCCTTACTGGGGACCTGGCCTGCAATCCAGGCATGTGCCCTGACTGGGAATTGAACCGGCGACCCTTTGGTTTGCAGGCTGGCACTCAATCCACTGAGCCACACCAGTTAGGGCTAAAGACCTTGATTTTTATTAGGCCTACATTGAAGCTAAAGTTCTTTGGGTATTCTTTATATGACAAGTATAAGGGTTTGTATTCCAGACACTGAAGTGGAAATAATTATGGTACTTGGTGAATGTTGATTTAGGATCACTAGGATGTAAATTTGAGTCATTTTTAACTAGATTGGAAGGTAGGATTTTGAAAAAAATCTTTTGAAGATTGTCAAAAAATATAGATAAGCAAAGTACAAAATGGTTTGTGTGTGTGTGAGATTTGCTGTTTAGTGCTCCTCTTTAGCGTTGTCTTCAAGGACAGTGTCCCAATCAGGCCTATTGTAATGTTTTCATTCACTTATGTACTTTCATCAAGAAAATCAGATGTTTATATGTGATTTGAATAAAGCAGAATATGAATTTATTCTTTACTATTTGGGTTAATGTGGTAAGTTTTCTTTAAAATGTACTTGGGAAATTTTTCAGAGTTTAGAAGTGTTTATAAAATTGGACCAGAGAAATTTTCCAGATTTTGAGAATCTCTTCTTACATGTCAGCTATTTATAATCACTCTCAGCTGGCCCCTCTGTTATTTATTACTAATACTCTGCTCAAATTTGGACTATACCATAGTTTTATGACCTTAACAAAGGGAATTATTTTATTTCAGTTTTTCCTGCAAAATTCCTTTTGATGTTAATGAAAATATGAACTGTTGTGCTTTGCTGGTTGACTCACTGTTTTCAAAATAGTTCATTTAGAAAAGTAAAGAGTGATAGTAGTTTAGAGTTTTCATGGCAGAATAATTGTTTTGTAAAGAAGCTTTTGTTGTTTTGGCTCTTTTAAACGTTCCACTTTTTGCCTTTTCTAGTTTGACAGAGAGAGCGTACGGATTCCAGGAATGCTGATTATTGATACTCCCGGGCATGAGTCTTTTAGGTAAGAGCAAATTGCGTCTTTTGTCATCGAGCAAACTGCTTGAAACGAGTGAGGCTAAAAGTTCAGTCAGTGAGGTCTGATCAGTCCTTAATCTTTGGGTAGTATTTTGAGATTTGCGGTTTTCTGTGATGAATGCAGTCCTTCTCTGTGCATTAATGATTTAGCAGTATTTTATTTGGATACTTGTTTTTTGTAGAGATAAGTCTTTTGTACTTGGAGGAACAGATCTTAATATATACCTGGTCTGTCTCCTGTGAAACCCATTACAGATGGAATTTTATCCCGTTGCCTCTTGGCCACATTCCTTAGCTCAAAAAAGCTGGTTATTGAAATTGGTAGAAATACAGTAGTTACTTCTAGAACTAACTCATTCCAGCTGATGTCAGTTCACTGTCAGATAAGTATTTGGCAAGTGAACAGCTAATGAATGGCACTTGAATTTAATGCAGGTACTTCATTGTCTTTTTTGTTTAGGTTTTACAAAGAAATTAAAATTTTAAATTTCTTTAACTTAAAGTTAATTTCAAGATTTCTACTCATGCATCTTTTCCCTTCATTTCAACAGTAATCTGAGAAACAGAGGAAGCTCTCTTTGTGATATTGCCATTTTAGTTGTTGATATTATGCATGGTTTGGAGCCCCAGACAATTGAATCTATTAACCTTCTGAAATCCAAAAAATGTCCCTTCGTTGTTGCACTCAATAAGGTAAGCTCTCCTCCTGAAAAACTAAATGGTGAACACATGCTTCTTGATTGTTTGTGATTAAAAAACTGTATCCCAGAGTAGCTTTCATATAAGAATGTACTCATGCTAAGTTCAGTGTACTTTGACAAATTCGTACATGCACATCAGCACCACCATTCAGAATATAGAGCATCTCTTCCCAGAATGTTCCCTCATGTTCTTTCACAGTCTGCCACCTTCTCCAACCCGGAACAGAAACTGATTTTTCTGTCACTATAGACTAGATTTGCCTGTTTTATAATTTCACGTTAAAGGAATTACAGTGTGTAATCTTTTCGGTCTGGCATTTTTCACTATCTGTGTTGTTACAGAATCATCCATGTGTTGATTGTGTATCATAGGTTGTCCCTTTTTATTGCTGAGCATATTTCATTATCTGAATAACACCAACTTTACCTGTTGAAGGACATTTGGATTGATTCTAATTTTAGGTTAGTTATTAATGAGGCAGCTGTGTACACAGGTCTTTGTGTAGATATTTGTTTTTGTTTACTTTGAGTAAATACTTAGGAATAGAATTGCTGGGTCATATGGTATGTGTATATTCAGCATTGGGAGAAAATGACACATTTTACATTATACCAGCCATTTCAGCATTTTAACCTGTGTTGTATAACAGTTCCAATTTCTACACATTTTTCCTAAATTGTAGCCATTTTAGTAAGTGTATAGTGCTGAGTTATTTTGGTTTAATTTGCATTTCCATGGTGACTAATGGCATCAAACATCTTTTGATGTACTTAGTTGACATCTCTCTCTCACTTTGTGAAGTGCCTGTTTAAAATCCTTTGCTTGTTTTTACCAGACTGTTGTTTTGGTGTTGAATTTTGTCTCTGTAAGTCTTACGTATATTACAGCAAACTCTTGTAGTTGAGGACTTGGCTTTTCATTTATGGTGTATTTTGAAGAACTGAGATTTCTAATTTAGACAGTTCTGGCTTATGAGAAGTTTTCTTATAGTTTGTGTTTTTCTTGCGTTCTATACAAATAGTCTTTTCTGCCCCAAGTTTGTGAAAATTTTCTCTAGTGTTTCTAGATACCTAACATTAGATATGTGATGTTTTTAGTTAATTCTTGTGCATGGTATAAGGTAAGGTTCAAAGTTTACTTTTTTCCGTATTACTATTCATTTCAAACCCCTTTGTTGAAAAAACTGTACTTCCTCATTTAATTGCTTTTGAATCTTTGCTGAAAATGAGCTGTGTGCGCGTTTACTGACCCGTGTGTCGCGCTTATGCCGCTGTTGCCCTGCCTCGATTATTGCAGTTTCAGAGCAGTGTCTTTACAGCAGGTGGTGGTAAGTTCTTTAACTTTTTGTTTCTCAAACTGTTTTGGTTACCTTTACAGTCCTTGAATTTCCAAACTTTAGAATCAGCTTCTTAGTTTCTACAAAAAGCTTTCTGGGATTTTGATTGGGATTTTATTTAATCTGTAGATAAATTCTGGGAGAATTGACATTTTAACAAGATTAAGTCTTCTGATCAATGAGTATGATATCTCTGCATTACTTAGATCTTCTTTATTTTTGGGGCAATATTTTATAGTTTCATTGCCATGTGTTGGAGATCCTTTTCTAAATTTATGCATAGTATTTCATGGTTTTGGTGCTATTGTAAATAGCATTTTAAAAATTTGGATTTCTGATTACCACTTTTTATAGAAATACAGTTGATTTTTATATATTGACTTTTCATCTGTGACCTTGTTAGATTTCACTGATTAGACCTATTAGCTTCTTTTGTAAATCATGTGGGATTTTCTGTGTACATGATTATGTTATATTCAAATAAAGGCTGTTATACTTTTTTCCTTATCTGTATGCTTTGTACATTTTTTTTTTCATTACTACACTAACTAGATCTTCTAGAACAATGTTGAATGGAAGTGATAATGGACATCCTTGCTCTTTCTGCTCTTAGGGGGAAAGTCCTTGGTTTTCAATGTCAGCTGTAGGATTTTTTGTAAATCCTACAAGAGCACTTATTATTAAGTTGAGGATTTTTCCTTCTATTCCTAGGTTGCTTTAGAGTGTTCATTATTATTTTTAATCCTCACCTGATGATGTGTTTACTGATTTTAGAGAGAGGGAGAAAGAAAACACCAGCGTGAGAGAGAAACATTGATCAGATGCCTCTAGTATGTGCTCTGACCGGGGATTGAACCCACAGCCTTTTGGTGTGTACGATGGTATCCCAACCAACTGAGCCATCCAGGCAGGGCAAGTTGTGTGTGTTTTTTTTTTCCTTTAAATCATGAATGGTTGTAGATTTTTGTCAGATGCTTATTCTGATTCTTGAGGTGTTCATGTGACTTTTTTCCTTTATTCTGTAACATGAGTCACTGTTGAGTTTTTTGGCTTTACTAACATTTTATTATTAAGACTGGAATTTTTAGAGCAGGTAAGATTCACAGCAGAATTGAGGGCAAGGTATAAAGATTTCCCATATCCTGCCTCCACACATGCATGGCCTTCCCATTATCAATATCCCTCACCAGAGTGGTATGCTTGGTACAGTTGGACCTACACTGGCACACCATTATCCCCAAAGTCCATAGGTTACATTAGGGTTCATTCGTGTAACTTCCCTGTGTTTGGACAAATGCATATGACATACATCCATCATTACAGTATCACATAGAGTAGTTTCACGTCCCTAAAACCCCTCTCTGCTCTACCTGTTCATTCTCCCTCCTCCCATTCCCTGGCAACCACAGATCATTTTGCTGTCTACATAGTTTTGCCTTTTCCAGAATGTCTTATAGTTAGAATCTTACAGTGTATATGTAGCCTTTTCTGGTTGGCTTCTTTCACTTTAATATGCATTAAAGTTTCATCTCTTTTCATGGCTTGATAGCTCATTTCATTTTAGTGCTGAATAATGTCGCATTGTCTGGGGCATAGCTTAACCATTCACCCACTGAGGGTTGTTTCCAAGTTTTGACAAAGCTGTTGTAAACATTGTGCACAGGTTTTTGTGTGGATAAGTTTTTAACTCTTCTGCTCAGGAGTATGATAGCAGGATCCTACGGTAAGAGTGTTTAGTTTTATTAAGAAACTGCCAAACTGTCTTTCACAGTGGCTGTACCATTTTGTATTCCTACTATGTGTGAAAGAGAGTTCATGTTGTTCCACATCCTCCCCGGCATTTGGTTCCATGTTTTGGATTTTGGCTATTCTGTTAAGTGTGTAGTGTTATCTCATTGTTTTAATTTGTGTTTCCCTGGTAACATAAGATGTGAAACATCTTTTAATGTGCTTATTTGCCATCTGTATATCTTTGGTGAGGTGTCTGTTAAGCTCTTTGTCATTTTTTAAGTTGGATTCTTGTTTTCTTTATTATTGAGTTTTAAGAGTTCTTCATATATTTTGGATACTAGTTTTTTATTGTATATGTATTTTTCAGATATATTCTCCCAGTGTTTGGCTTGTCATCTTACTGTCTTGACTCACTCTTTCCCAGAGCAAAAGTTTTTAATTTTAAAGAAACTGGAGCTTATCAGTTCTTTCTTTCACAGATTGTGCCTTTGGGGTTGTATCTGAACAGTTATTACCATGGCCAAGGTCATCTTGGTTTGTTCCTGTATTATCTTACAGGAGTTTTTGAGTTCTGTATTTTACATTTGGGTCTGTGATCCATTGAGTTAATTTTTGTGAAGAGTGTAAGGTCTGTGTATCTTTGCATGTGGATGTCAGCTTAATCCAGAACAGATTGCTGTCTACTACTGATATTTTAAATGCTAGCAACCTTGCACTATTGGAATAAACCTTGGTCACAGTTAGTGTACTTTATCGTGATATGTATTTTTTTATATTGCTGGGTTTGATTTGCTAATTTGTATTGCAGATTCTTGTGTTTATGAGGCATTTGGGTATGTAGTTCTCTTATACCTTATGACTAGTTTTGATATCTGAGTAATGATGGCCTCATAATAGGAGTTAAGAAGTATTTATTTCCTCCTCTATTTTCTAAAGGAGTAATGTAGAAATATTATTTCTTTTTTAAGTGGTTTCATAATTAGAATTCATCATTAGAATCCACATCAGCTTGGAATTTCTTAAGTGGGTGTAGTTTATTTAGGTTTTTCATTTTTCTTTTTTAAGTAGAGAAATTAGTATTTCAGAGAACCAGTTTTTTTATTTTATTGTTGTTATGTATTATTGGTGGTTATTGATGTTCAGTGTTAATTATGTTATATCCTTGTTTCTACTTTCTTTGTTTTCAATTTTTCTTCTTTTTCCAGTTTCTTAAGGTGGAAGCTTAGATCATTGATTCATATTTTTTCCCCTAATATAATAAGCATTTAAAGCAGGGGTGTCAAACTCATTTTCACCAGGGGCCATATCAGCCTCAAGGTTGCCTTCAAAGGGCCAAATGTAATTTTAGGACTATATGAATGTAACCGCTCCTTAACAGTTAAGCAGGAGCTCGGTGCTGCTGCCGGGTAGAAAGGCCAGATTAAACACAATTAGGCACAAGGCCCTTGTGTTTGCCACCTGTGATTTAAAGGTATGCTTAGTACTACTGTTAAGAGTACTGCATAGAGAGGTTATGTTTTTATTATCATTTAGATTGAAATATTTCTGAGTATTTTCACTTAATGTAGAATTCTAGGTTTAAAAGATATTTTACCTTCATCATCATTGCTTTTTGGCTTTATCTCTAGTCATTCTTTGTTCTCCTGTATGTAATGTATTGGGTTGGCCAAAACTGAAGCATATGGAGAAAAAAAGGAAGAAAGGGGAAAAGAAAGAAACATAATCACTTATGGGACAATATTAAGAGAAGTAACTCAGGTTCTAGAAAAATCCTAGAATTCTGTCAAACAATTAAAATGAGAAAAGAGAGCAGAAAAATAAATGAACAGATAATGACCCAAGAATATTTAAAAACTTGATTAGAAATCCCCAAATCTAAAAAATAGCAAATAAACATAAAACTGTTACATAATCTTATTGATGAAACCCTTTAAAAAGTCTTAAAAGCAACCAAAGGAAAAAAAGATAATGGGTTGGCCAAAAAGTTTGTTTGGGTTTTTCCGTAACATGGCTCTAGTAGCTCTTAGTTTTCTTTAACTTCATTCAAAACAATTGTTAGATTATATTGTGACAGCTGATACCAGCATGCATTAAAAAAATAACTTACCAAAATTGGTGAGTTTTTGTGTAGCCATTTTAATATTGAAGATGGAATAAGATAAGCAACATTTTCAGCATATCGTGCTTTACTATTCAAGAAAGGTAAAAACACAAAAAAAGATTTGTGCAGTGTGTGGAGAAGGTGATCAGAAGTGATGTGCAGTTTCTTGCTGGACAACGCTGCGTGGTTGGGTAGACCAGTTGGAGTTAACAGCAATGGAACTGCAACGTTAACTGAGAAGATTCAACGTTATACTGTGCGGGAGACAGCTGGCACACTCCAAATACCCAAATCAATAAAGTTATTGGTAAACATGAAAAATGTGTCTGTTGTTTCATGGAAAAAACTAAATGGACTTTTTGGCCAACCCCGTACATGAGGAATTTTCTGGAGATTTTACTCTTAATTAAGTTCCTGAATGTTTTAGAGATGTTTTTTATGAAAAAACTTTTCCAGATTGATAGGCTGTATGATTGGAAAAAAAGTCCTGACTCTGATGTGGCTGCCACTTTAAAGAAGCAGAAAAAGAATACAAAAGATGAATTTGAAGAGCGAGCAAAGGCTATTATAGTGGAATTTGCACAGCAGGTAAGAAAGCTGTCCCTTCTTTATGAAGAGCCTGTGTCATTGAAAAGTTTTTCTTTAATTACATTGTCTTTATAATAAAGTTAACACTTTCACTAGTATTGGTTCTGTTCCATTAATGGCAATTTGTGGTTTTTCATTATTTTCCCTTATTTTCTTTTGTAAATCAGAAAGGTGATATTTCAAAGATCACTCTTTATAGTTTGAATGTTTAAATTTGGAAAAAATGAGTTAACTTGGGAAGACACTACTTTTCTATTAATTAGTGCCTTCAGGATATAGATGGTCTTTTCTTGAGTGTTTCTGAGAAGTTTCAGAGTGACTAGCCATTTGCTCATCTAGTTTCTAGTTAGTTGTTGCTGTTCTGGATACTGCCTTCCACAGTTTGGTCTTGTGGAATGATTGTGCTTTTTATATCTTTAGGGTTTGAATGCGGCTTTGTTTTATGAGAACAAAGATCCCCGCACTTTTGTGTCCTTGGTACCTACCTCTGCACATACTGGTGATGGAATGGGAAGTCTCATCTGCCTTCTCGTCGAGCTAACTCAGACCATGTTGAGCAAGAGACTTGCACACTGTGAAGAGCTCAGAGCACAGGTGATGGAGGTAATGGCCAGCTTTTCAGTTTATTGCCTTTTTTTTTAAAACACTGTTCTTGGGTGGGGATGTTTTTAAATTTAATGAACACATACATGGTGCATTGTTGCATATATTTCACAGCTTTTGCAATAATGTCTCTTAGGTTAAGGCTCTCCCAGGAATGGGCACCACTATAGATGTAATATTGATCAATGGGCGTTTGAAGGAAGGAGATACTATTATTGTTCCTGGAGTAGAAGGGCCTATTGTAACTCAGATCCGAGGCCTCCTATTACCTCCACCTATGAAGGAGTTACGAGTGAAGGTAAGCCAAGGTGGTAAGCAGTGGTATGTGGGAACTTGTAGTGTTTGGAAATTATGCTGAGGTCACTTCGAGACCTCACTTTGAGAGCTGCTTGGCTTACTACAAACACACCCCTCACTCCTCATCTTATTTCGGATGTCTTCATAGAGGAGGGACCATCCATGAGCTTGGCAATATGAGAAACTACTTACCAACTAAGCTTTTCGTAAAACTTAAAGCATGTTGCGATTTGACACTACTTACTTTTTTTGTTAACATTTTTTATTGTGAAATAAAACATTCATACAAAGAAGTGCACAAAACATTGAAGAAAAATTTAACATTTTTAGAAAGCAAACCACCGGGTCAAGGATGAGAACACTGCTGACGCCCCGGAAGCCTTCTGTGCGCCTCTTCCTGGCCTCAGCTCTCGCTCCCCAGAAGTTAACCGCGCTTCCGTTTTATAATAGCAACTCACATCCCCGTTTTTCCCCATAGTTTTCATGCCTGAGAGTGCACCCCCTAAAAACTACATGGGCTTGTGTATGTTGATAGACTTTATATGATTAGTGCCATTCTTGTTGTTCCTTTGTATCCTGCTGCTTTTAGTCAAAAAATGTTAAGATTTATCCATGTTTTTGCATCTATATATAGTTCTTTTTCATTGTTATGTAGTGTTCCAGTGCATGAGTATATTATCGTTTATGTGTTCTCCTGTTAATGGAAAGTGTAGGCTAGCTATATAGTGTTTTGAGTTTTTATTGCCAACACTGCCATTGCTATAAATGTTGTTTTATCTCCTGGTGCAGCCACTCAGGTTTCTCCAGGGTGTACATAGGAGTGAATTGCTGGAGTCATTACTTAGGCTTAGCTCCAGCTTCACTAGGAAAAGCCACAGTGTTGACAGTGAGTGTAGTGTGGCATACTTTCTACCGCAGTATCTTAGCGTTTCCATTATTTCACATTTTCTTCAGCTCTGGGGACGCTGTCAGATCTTTTAGGGTTTTCCCATTCTGGTGGGTGTATAGCTCGTCGTCGTTTCATTTGGCACTTGCCTGATTGAAATATGGTTGGCTATTATTTTATTAGCCATTTAAATTTCTTTCTTTGTGAAATGCCCATTGTGCCCCGGCATTGGCTCTCTTTAGCACAGATTTCTGAGTTGTTTACATAGTCAGGATACTAGTCTGTTATTGGTCAGTATGTATTTCATCATTTTTTACTATTCTTTAAATTTTTGGTGTTTTTTTTTTTTACTTTGGTACTTTGAGAAACAAATACTTGATTTTTTAAAGTATATTTTATTGATTACACTATTATTGTTGTCCCATTCCCTGCCCCCACCATATCCCCATTCCTTTGAGTAATCCCCCACCCCTTAGTTTATGTCCATGGATCCTTAGTTTATGTCCTTTGGCTTCTCCATTTCCTGGACTGTCCTTAACCTCCCCCTGTCTGTTTTGTACCTACCAATTATGCTTCTCATTCCCTGCACCTTTTTCCCCATTCTCCCACTTCCTCCTCCCTGCTGATAACCCTCCAACTGATCTTCCATTTCTGTGATTCTCTTCCTAGTCTAGTTCACTTAGTTTTTTGTTTTTGTTTTGTTTTTAGGTTCAGTTGTTGATAGTTGTGAGTTTGTCGTCATTTTCCTATTCATAGTTTTGATCATCCTTTTTCTTAGATAAGTCCCTTTAACATTTCATATAATAAGGACTTGGTGATGATGAACCCCTTTAACTTTACCTTTATCTGCCCTTCCATTCTAAATGATAGCTTTACTGGATAAAGTAATCTAGGTTGTAGGTCGTTGCTTTTCATGACTTTGAATACTTCTTTCTAGTCCCTTCTTGCCTATAAGGTATTTTTTGAGAAATTAGCTGATTATCTTTGTTAGATAACTCTCTGCTTTTCTTTTACTGCTTTTAAGACTCTCTCATTTTTTCAGTCACTTCCTCCTCTTCCTTAAAGTGAATGGTGCCCTTCCAGGTGCTGCCCTGGTGCTGATTCCTGGGTGGGTGGGCGTGTGTACGTTCTAAGACCCTGTGGGCCCCCCAACAGACTCTCCTGAGAGACTGGCAGTTTCTTCTGCTGCTACAACCCCCACAGATTTTTACAGCCAGAGGTTTTGAGGCTTTATTTACCTGGAGCTGGAACCCTGGGATGTGTGATCTGTCCTGGGCTGGGATTGCTCACTCCCCTCCCCATTTGTTCCTCCTGGTTTTATCCGCACACCAGTGTGGGTCTGCGAGGTCCACCAGCTGCTGGCTCACCACATGTTCTTTCCCCCCGGCTGCCCACCTCTGCCCTAATGTTTCTTCTTTAACTCCTTGTTTGTCAGACTTCTATATAGTTCAGTTTCCCAGCAGTTCTGGGGTTTTTTTGTTTGTTTTTAGATTGGTTGTTAATCCTCCTTTTGGTTGTGTGAGGAGGTGAAGTATATCTATATATGCTTCCATCTTGGCTTTAAGTTCACTATTCAGAAGTACTTAATTTTCATGCTGATTTTATCATACTTTCATTTTGTGTTTGTTGCTTTTTGAGTCTAGTTTAAGAAATCGTTACCCCAAGGTCATGAAACTATTCTCTTACATCATCTCCTAATGCTTACCACTTTTCAAATAAATGTGGTAACAAATGTTTTGCTCTCTCTAGAACCAGTATGAAAAGCATAAAGAAGTAGAAGCAGCTCAGGGGGTAAAGATTCTTGGAAAAGACCTGGAGAAAACATTGGCTGGTTTACCCCTACTGGTAGCTGATAAGGAAGATGAAATTCCGGTGCTTAAAGTAAGTTATTTGTTTTTCCTCTATAGCTACTTGAATTCTGTAATGTGTCGGTGTGGCACATGCTGGGAGTGATGAAGAAAATGGGAACCTTTGTCTTGTGAAGCCTTATCTGGTTGCCTCTTAGCCTACAGTTGATGCTTTTAAAATTAATTCAGTTTAAAAAAAATTTTCAATTACTTCAGTTTGTATAATCATATGAATTGGCGTATTATTTATGTATAATAAAATTCTAAAATATGTATTCTATTTAAATAAAATTGAATCTAGAAATTGTGTTTTACTTTAGATACCTGAATTTGTAGACAGAACTAGGCACTGGGAATCACTTTAAAGCCTCCGTGTCTGTCTGGAGGAGCAGATGGCTCATGAGTCTGGCATCGTTTCACAAAAGCAGATTTTGAGCCATAGAGAAGATACACTGTTCGCAGCCCATGGCTCATCTAGTGTGCTGGGACAACCAGTTATTCTTCAGGGAGCACTGGGTCCCAGGACAGGGAATCAGCCACCTAGGGCCAGTGAAACAGGGCAGGTGTCCCTCTTTGGTCAGTCCCAGATGTGTGCACATCTGCATCTTACTGGGATCAACATGTTTGCTTTACTTACTGAGAGTCTCTTCATCTTCAGAGAAGCAATGATGGAGGAAAGGGCTGCTGAGATTCAGGTATTTCAAGCTTAAGACAGTCGAGCAGAGCTGTTGGCTGCTGTAACGCATGTGTGTCTCACTTTTAACTTAAGAGATTCTTATTTATTATTTCATTCCACTCACCCATCTACCTTATTTGCCAAGTGGAGCAGAGAGGTTGAATGTATTTCAACGTTAGAAAACCTCAGACAGACAAAGGTGAAATAGGACAGATCAATTATGACCCTCAGATCCCCTCCTTTCTAGCTCAGGCTCTGCTGTGCTTTGCTTTTTCTAAGCCTTGGTTTTATATTTCATATGAATACTTACTGAAAAAGAGAAACTCAGTTTAACTCTAGGCTGCTGATGAAAGTTGTATTTATTTATAACCATGTCGAATACAATCTCTTTTTAAGGATGAATTAATTCATGAATTAAAGCAGACATTAAATGCTATCAAATTAGAAGAAAAAGGAGTCTATGTCCAGGCATCTACTCTGGGCTCTTTGGAAGCTTTACTGGAATTCCTAAGAACATCAGAAGTGCCCGTAAGTAACCAAACCCAACTCCACAGTCAGTGGTGGTCATGGTTTGTGGGGCCACTTCTGTCACCTGGCTCAGGTACTTAGTCTCACAAACTCCCTGTTTACAGTATGCAGGAATTAACATCGGTCCAGTCCATAAAAAAGACGTTATGAAGGCTTCAGTGATGTTGGAACATGATCCTCAGTGAGTAATCTCTCTCCTGCTATGAAAGCTATCACAGAGCTACCAATTTTAACTCTCCTGCATGACATACTGTTATTCATTGATGATCTTTGATGTGTTCTGACTTTCCAGGTATGCAGTAATTTTGGCCTTTGATGTGAGAATCGAACGGGATGCACAAGAAATGGCTGATAGTTTAGGAGTTAGAATTTTTAGTGCAGAAATTATTTATCATTTATTTGATGCCTTTACAAAGTACAGACAAGATTACAAGAAACAGAAACAAGAAGAATTTAAGTAAGTTGGTGATTACTTACTTTGGGTCTTTGACAGTGAAGTTGATAATTGGAGAATTACACAATACAAGACAGGTGTATAGATAGCAGAAGTGTGCAGTGTGCTCTTCTGTCAGCAGTTCCCTGAGGTGGTGTGCTACAGACAAGTCTTGCCCACCTGAGACCTTCCAGCAATGTGGGGACAAATTCTTTCTGTAGCCTTTCTGGTTTTGTTTTATTTTCCATTTTCAGTTTGGCAGACCTAGGTCTTATTCATGGGTGAGTAGTTGCTACTTTTGGGGAGTTTGGAGGTAACAAAATTAGAATGTGGAAATCTAGGAAATGAAACAAGGCAAGGCATTCCATGGGAGTAAAGCTCATTCCTGCTGCAAACTTCATAGTGCCCAGTGTAAGTGGCGCTCGTAGGTGCTAGAGGATTCAGCCACGATCCTGACCACATCTCCTCTTGGAGCTCAGGGGAGACAAACAATGAACACATGAGTCCTAAGTGGGGTTAAGTGATACAAAGCAAGGAAGGGCTTGAATGAGGAGAGGAGAGCTGTAGTTAGTGGTGTAGTTTGGGAAGGCAGCTCATCACTGAGATGTGAAGGGAATGAAGTGAGCCACCACCCGGACATGGGAGTGTCAAGGCAGGACAGCCCTGGGAGGAAGTTCTCATACACTGACCCTTGGGGAAGAGTGATAGGAGATGACCCCGTCAGTAGGACCCACGATGGAAGTAGCCATGGGAAGGATTCTGGAGTCGGAGATGAGGGAATGTCAGGGGCTCCCATAGTTCAGGCCCGACACAGTGATGGCTCTGTGCAGAGTAACATAGGGGTGGTGGCTCATTCTGGGGTATGTTCTGAAGTATAACTGACTGCTAAGTATTAGATCGATAAGTAGGGAAATAGTGGACTTTTGGATCAACTCATTTGGGAACATGGTTGAGAAAAGGAGGATGTGGTTTGATACCTGTGTGGTCCCCAGAATAGACGACCATGTGCCATGTGCCACACCTGAAAGTAGGTCCCACTGAGGTTTTAAGTTCCTAAGCTCCAGGGCTCAAGCCCTTCAGTCTGGGCACCAAATGATCCTGCAATGCAGCCTCTCTGAGACTTGGAATGCACCCAAATGGACAGGAAGGGGAGAAGATGAAAGGATGAAGCCACAGAAGGTGGTCATGTCCTACAGCACCCGCCACTGCGGGCAGGCGCAGTGGGACTGCTGACATAAGCTATACAAGTAAAAACCTGATGGAAGAAGCCTCATGTTCACCTGTGTTTGTTTTTTAGTTTAAGCGATTTTGTAAGCTTATAAGTTCTTGGTTTTTTTCCTTTTAGGCACATAGCAGTATTTCCCTGCAAGATGAAAATCCTCCCTCAGTATATTTTCAATTCTCGAGACCCAATAGTAATTGGCGTGACTGTGGAAGCAGGCCAGGTGAAACAAGGGACCCCCATGTGCGTCCCTAGCAAAAATGTAAGTGCCAGTTGTACTTTAAAAACAATGTGCTATCTCTTACAGCAAAAAAAAAAAAAAAAAAAGTGAACCAAGCAGAGCTTGTCTGTCACCTTAGGTAATTTATACCTGTCTTGCTAAAAGTCAGCATTCCTTAATTAGTCTTGATTATTAGCACCTGATACCAGTCTTTCAGTTAATGAAAATCACAATTTACAGTCCCCATTCACATTTCACAAACTGTCTCCAAAATGTCTTTAATAATTCCACCTGCTGACCTGGCCCAGAATCCCTTCCAGTCGCGCTGCCTTTGGCTGTGATGTGTTTTGGTCTCAACCAAGAACAGTCCCATCCTTTTTGAATAGTCCAGACCATTGTTTCATATGTATTTCTCAGCTTGGATTTGTCTGATTATTTCCTCATGGCTAAATAGAAGGGCTCCTGTGTGCCTCATGCATTTCACACAAGCCATCTTGTTGTCAGTGACGCTTTGATCTGTGGGGAAGGTGTGCTGTCCGCTCCGCCATCTCCGTTAGTAACACAGAGGGGAAAGACTGGTCTCTACATGATCTAGGGGATACTCCTAGTTCCTATGAATCTGTTTATCAACCTTTATCCCACAAGCTTCCCTTCATCCCCCTGACTTTTTCATTAAGTATCTGTATACTCAAGTTTGGCTTTTTTAAAATATGTAATTACCGATACTTTTTGATAGCCAAATTACCCAGTTTGGTCAGTGGGAGCCACACGCACTTTGAGTGTGTTCTTGGTGCCCCAGGCTCATCTAGTACTTTCCCTGCCCGGACCTGATTCCTTCGGTGGGCATTGGTATTTAGGAGTGATTGTTTCTATGCCTTTTTGGTGGACTGAGCTAGGGTGTTCCCTTGCAGTAATTATCTCCTGTATGACTTTGGTCAAACTCTTTTCACCCTTAATCTCCTGTATCTCTTCCCAAGGCAGATGGCAAGGGTTCTCCTTCAACCTCACACTGTAACTGTGACTAGGCTGCTCGTCAGTCTCACGCTCAGCATTAAATGCAGTTCTTACCAGGACCTACAAGGCCTTGGCTGCCTCTCTTTCTTCGTCCCCTGCTCCTCCCCTCCTTGCTCACCATACCAGCCACTCCAAGCTCATTCTTGATTCAGAGCATTTGTGCCTGCTGTTCCTTTTTGTGGCACCTGTCATGTGAAAGGTGGAAGAGAAATAGAAAACTACACCTTGGATTGGCAACACTCTGCAGATTTCCCACAGCACCTCTTTAACAGCCATCTCCTGAAAGGCAGCGAGGACCCGTGGTGGTGTCATCCCTGGTGCACAGTGTGGAAATTCCACTGTGGAGACAAAGTGGTCATGGAGGGTCACAGAGCCAAGGCTTTGAAACTGGCTCTTCTGCTCACAAGCCATTTTTTCCTCAGCTCTCCAGCTCTAGGGAGCCTGTGGCTGGCAAGATTCCAATTCCTCTGCTTACATTGTGATTTGTTCTTATTTTACAGTTTGTTGACATTGGAATAGTAACAAGTATTGAAATAAACCATAAACAAGTGGATGTTGCAAAAAAGGGACAAGAAGTCTGTGTCAAAATAGAACCTATCCCTGGTGAATCTCCCAAAATGTATGGAAGACATTTTGAAGCTACAGACATTCTTGTCAGTAAGGTAAGTCAAAGTGGCACCTTTGAATAAAGGGGGTGAGTCAGCTGTGCTCATTACCTTCACTCAGTAATCCTGACAGGACTGGGTTCCTCATCAGGCTTGATCTCGGGCGGCAAGTGCTCCTCACAGCCAGCGCCTGCCAGGACCTCTGGGGCCCAGTAGCACTGCCTTACATTCTCTGTAATGATCAGCATTTGGTGACAGGCTGTGGGGCCACCTGCTTTTCTGGCACTTGGTGACACACTCTGTTCCGTCTGCCCTCTTTGTGCCTTGCCCCTGCAGATCAGCAGGCAGTCCATCGACGCTCTCAAAGACTGGTTCAGAGACGAGATGCAGAAGAGCGACTGGCAGCTTATTGTGGAGCTGAAGAAAGTCTTTGAAATCATCTAGTTTTTCCACATGGGGCACGAATTGGAGTAATGCAAGAAAAAACAAGATTAAAAAATGGAATGGACGTATATGGACACTGATGCACTTAAGAATGGAAGGAAAAAAATAGATGTATAAAATGTTTTCCATGAGAAACCAAGAAACTTACACTGGTTTGACAGTGGTCGAATACATGTCCCCACAGTTCCAATGTGCCTGTCCACTTGCCCGCTCCTTCCCAACCTCTTTACTGGCTGCTGTTTTAAAGTCTGCCCTTCCCCGAATTTGGATTTTTATTACAGATCTAAAGCTCTTCCGATTTTATACTGATTAAATCAGTACTGCAGTATTTGATTAACCAAGCTTCTGCAGATTTTGTGATTCTTGACTTTTTTGATGTAAGAAACACTTTATTTATGCATCTCCTTCCCACAGTCTTTTTTTTTTTCTTTTTCTTTTTGCAGCATTATTCTGCCATGTGTCCGTAGGAATTTTTTAAAATAGAAAATTAGGCATTCTGGTATTTCTTTATCTGCTTTGTGTGAAACCCATGGTGTAAAAAGTGTAGCTGGCTGCTGTTTACTGCTTGTCTAGTCATGAGAGTCCACTGTAATCAGCACAATTCTGATACAATAAAGAAAACACATTCACCAGAAAGCTGTTAGGCCTCCGTGTTAGCGTAGCTGCTCTCCCATGAGTCACCAGCTCTTTCTTTTAAGGACAGGAACTGTGTTATCTGTCCTACCTTGTGTACCAGCACATATTAACATTAGGGATTTTTATATATCAATCTTGGCCTATTTTGTCCTAGAAAATTTATCACGCACACATTTTCTGATGAGACAATCAACAGGGCATTAGTGCTTCTAAATTGTTGCAGAGACGGCATAATGGTTTTATTCATATTATTAATCTGATTATAGCTAGTTTTATGGTTTTCCTGAAAAATGTGGAAAGTGGGTCCACATGAGGATATACTCCTTTCCCCCAATGTAAGAAATTTTTTAGTGAGATTAATTCTTATAATAGATCTCAAAGATCTTACTACCTATTTATAGCAATGTTGAATGAAGTCAGTGTGGGGTGTTTGAAGAAAATGTTTCCAAGTACTCAGTGGTGTAGAATTATAAACTATATTTTTAAAGTGTATGGCGTAATGCACAACAAAAATACTTTATATACATTTGGAAATCTCTGTACCATCCATTCATTATTGAAGTTTCTCAAGGGCAATAGAGGCAAAGAAAAAGTATCTCTAAACTACCTGTGGGACATAATTTTCCCAGGAAAAATTTGATCTTCAATTGTGTGTGTTCTAATTCCAAATATGTAAATTCCTCCACTTGGAAGAAGTAAAGATTTTCTTAACATGCTCCTGTGTTCATGCTTGGGGATATGAAAAGATTGTTAAGAAGCTTTAGTATCCTTGCTTGTTAGAAACAGAACCCACTTTGGGGCCTCTCAAATTACAAAGCTTAGCACCAAGTCTCCTAAGTCAGGCTTGGAGATTTCTCAGCCTATAGTATAATAAACAGTTCAAGATTCACTTCCTAAAGGATTCACAAAAAGGAACCTATACAAAATATACATACAGTTCTTTATTAAACAACTGTAAACACTTCACTGTAAAAATCCATAAAACTTTATAAACAAACATTTTGTAAATAGAATCTATACTACAATAAAAGAATTAACACAATTATTTACATGCAATACTGACAAATTTGGCACTTATTGAAAAGAAATGTACAAAACACTTGCTCAAAAAGAAATTTAAAATTATAAAAACTCAGAGCATTACTATCATGCACTTTTGCAAATACCTCACAAGCACTTATGGCACAGCCAGCGGAGAACACTAGGCTCCTGCTCGTTTATGTCACTTTTAATGTGCTCCCATAAGTCTGTTGTAAAACTACCTGAACATTGTCAAGAATAAAGTCAAATGCCATATTCCAAACTGATTCCACAGACTGCTGCATCAACCTAAAGGTGGAGAAACAAACATCAGGGAAGACCGATAATTCCTTTTTCAAGAATCAGTATAGTACCTTTAGAATTTAAGGGTTGAGGGGAACAAGCTGATTTTGACCCTCCTCATTCTACCCACTCAATATTTATGGCATTCCTTCCTCTGGGATTCAAAATAAAGGGCACCCCCTTCTTCATTAACCCTAAAGAGTACAGGTAAGGCAACTGTCAGAAACTACAAAACTTACTGAGAGCCTCGCCTCCCGCCTCCCTCAGCTAGCCCTTGTGAAATGCCATTTTTCCCTTTTGCTAAAAGTACTAATTACCTTTTCATGTATTTTATAACAAGATCCAGTTTTTCCAAATCTTTCTCCTCTATTAGGTCAGTGCAGTATTTCACAACTTGCAAAATGTCTTCTTCCATTGGATCTAAAGAGAGGGAAACCTCAAATGAGAACCAGCCCATCTGTTTGTTTCTACAGCACAAGGGGGCTATGGAGGATCTTTCCACAGCCAGCCTCAACGGTTAAGGGTTGGCTGGTTTAAGATTACAGTCAAGCCTGTTCGTGGTTTGAAATCACAGGACTGTGCATTACACATCTGGTTTTCAGCGGGCTACCTGCCCCACCGAGCCCACCTGAGATGGTCGTTATCCACTCTTTGAGCAGCGTCTTCACATCGCTGAGCTCGACAGCCCCCGCAAGGTTGGGCGCCGGGGGTCTGACACAGCCAGGAAGGCCTGGCACACTTGAAGTAGAAGCAGAGAGTTCTCCCTGTTAAGAAAACAAATGATAAGTGCTGTATTTACATAACATCAACTACATTAAGATTCAATAAAAGGTCCAAGCTTAAAAAGCATAAAAAAATATTACCAGAGGTTTTTCAGGAGCAGGATCTTCGTGTTTCAGAAACCCATCGATTAACTTCTGGGGACTCTCACAGGCCCCTGGAACGGTTTTTGCAGGACTATTAAGTAGTTTGTTTTTCAGAGGGCTCTGAATCTTTTTTTGGGGACTGATGGGATTTTTTTTCTTGTTTCTTTTCTTTTCTTTCACTGCTGCTGGTTTTAGCTGAAGTAAAGGATTCTTTGGCACTAAAAGATGATGAACATAAGATCCTCAACCAATGTGTTTGGACAGTAGGATGGGTTCTCACTCCTACCTGCAAATCCAACCCCTGCACACATGCACACATCCCAGCAAGGCCTCTGTCGGACAGTGGCTGAGAGTGCAGGCCCTGCAATTCATCACCTCCGCCACCTCCTTGTGGACACTTTCCTTTGGACACTGCTGACCTATAATGGGGTGCTCATGTGATTAAGTGAAACCTCAGCAGGTGAAGTACAAATAAATGGCTTATCAGGCCCCACCCTGTTTTTACAGTTAAGTGCAGTATTTATGATCCATGGTCAGAAAGCTTCCCATTTTGTGTTTTAAAACTACATCCCTTGAAGTATCAATTTCAAAGAACAACAATGGGCCTGACAAGTGTTCAAAGATTTCTGGAAATATCATATTCAAGCTTTTTTCTAATCTAAGGACTTTTTTTAAAAAGTCAAGAACGGTGTCTTTCAGTCAAGCAGTTACAGATACAACTCTAACTAGGACTATAACACTTACCGTGTTGTATACTTGCTCTAGTCTCCCAAAATGTGAAGAGCTCTTAACATGACTAAGAGCTTAGATTTTGGCCATTAAAATACAAGTCATACACGACTACTCCATTTGTCTCATGTTCGTTTTGTTAACCGCTACTCTCCAGGCTTACCGGCTGTGCTGGCTGGCTGCTGGTGTGCAGCGTTCTCTCCCAGCCTCTGTCTTTGATCATATGCTGCTCTCAGCTCCTTCTGAAGCTCAGGGGGAAGGGCGGCAAACACCTCAGGGTCCACCTAGTGGAAGAGAAGTTTCAAAGTCAAACCTAAGTTGATTCTATATGGCACCTGGTTTACACTTTTCACAAAACAGATTTTGTTTTGAAATCATACTTTTCTGATCTGTATGAATTTTTAATAGGTCCTCAATATCAAGGCTCATTAAATCCTCAGGGGGCTTTAGGATGAGAATAAGGAATTAAATTCTGATTATGAACTGCAATTAAACACTAAGGCGAAAAGCACAAACAAAAAATGAGAAGAACACAAGAAAACAGGCTCATATGTAATGTTTTTTGTCCCTAGTGTGATTATGCATCCCCAGCATGTCACCTGAGTATAGCCAAGTGGTCTCTGGTCAGTGAAATGGGGGAACAGGAGGATGTCTTTCATCTGGGGAGAAGCTGTAAGCACCCAGATACCACAGCCTCCCTCTTCTCTGCCCTCGGTTGCTTCAGGAGAAGCTGCTTTGTCAATCTGTCCTACAGATGAGGAGGAAACGAGCCAGCCCCTCTCCTCCCTCCACAGATATGGTATAGGCTAATGAGCGTTTGGTGCAAAGGGAAATGGGAAATAAGACATGCCCTGAGCTGGAGTGGGACAGGTGACTAGGGTGAGACTAAACTACGATAGAAGGCCCCTAAATTGAACTCACCTGTGAAAATGCTGGAAGGGCTATTACATTAATTCCCATGTCACTGTTAGATTCTTGAGGTTCTGGTATTT
>PVJI01011197.1:0-57131 GCA_004026765.1 Micronycteris hirsuta
CGCTCAATCCACTGAGCTACAACAGCCAGGGCCAACCATGGGAATTTTAATATGCTGATATTTAGCTCTCATATTTTAATTTTGAATGGTTATTTAAATATTCCATAATGCACTATAATTTACCAATGATTTCTCTCTTATTGGTCATTTGGATTTTTTTTAAATCATAAGTGAAACTGCCAGGAGCAAAGAGATGATGTTATAAACTATTTTTAAAGACCTTTGCAGAAGATCTCAGTGTTATAATTCTATCTGTGAGAAAGCCCTAAATGTCAGAGAAGTATTTCCTAGTGTCTATATTCCTTCCTTACATTATAACTAAAAAGGCCAATTTTATTCTCTCTTCTTCCTCCTCTTAATTATAACCTTTCACACACGATGCCTTTCATTACTACTTAGGTATGGTCTCAAGGACATGCACACAACTTAATTTTATCTTCTTACCTTCTTAAAAAATAATGTACAGATAGCTGTGGTGTTTCATTTTAGAATACTTCCCTAACTTGGTCCATGGTCCTAAACGTTTATACCAATAAAAAAATACAAGAAAGCAGGAGTGTTTGTTATTGGGTATTATTTGATTAAAAATGAACAGATGAATATTCTACAATTCTATAAACTTTTGAACCTGGATTTGACACATGTGCACAACACAAATTTTACCTGAGAAACTCCACCATGCCCTTCCCCTTCCATCCCTCTACTCAATTAAGAATTTTTCAGTCATCTGAAAAATGTTTCTGTGTATTTACAGTGTACATACTAGGATGAAGCAGATTCTATCTCTGCACATTAGCATACTGTTTTAAAAGTTACATTAACAAGGTAACTTCACTACATTTAATTTTCTCAATAAAACTGTGGTGTGGTATAGTTATATTTGAGGAAACAGAGGTTCAGAGGTCATTGTCCAACAGTTAAAAATGTGGTGGGGTCACCCAGGTTGAACACTTCTAAATGCTATGAATGTTTCACTAAGTCACGTTGCCATTCTCTAAGGCACAGAACACAGTCAACCTTCTAGTATCTGGGATGGCTGAACAGTGGATGTAACTCTCTAAGGATTAGGTCCTAGATTGCTTCCTCACTGGGCTGATGATTAAACAGCTGCTAATCAACATTAACTGTGCTGGACAGGGGAGGGGCCAGGAGAAAGGGGAGCTATAGGGAAACCCATGTCAAAGGGTGTGGGGAACATCTTGGACTGAAGTGAATACAAGAACAAAATTGACTTGTTGAAAATACTGAAGTTTGTAAATCCATAATGCCATTGATTATGTCATACTATTATTTTCTCTACTAAGAACTATTTTGTTTACCAATGTTATGGGTTGACTTAATGACCAATGTTATGGGTGTCCCTTTAAAAGTCCTAACCTGCTCACCTGTAAAGTGGGGATGAGATCTAATGATGACTAACATTTACTGAGGGCTGACTGAACCAACCCCATCTACAGCTTGATGTTGGACTTTTAGCCTCCAGAACTGTGAGATACACATTTCTGTTGTTTAAGCCAACTAACTTGTGGTACTTGGTTATGGCTGACCCAGAGAACTCTATTACGATACCCCAGTATTCTGGTTGCACAGTCTGCATACTTCACTATTGTGCTATGTTGTTTCTCTGCTCCTACTTCATATTGAGGTTTTGATGAGGATCAAATGAGATAATGCATATAATGCATAACACTTGGCTCACAGTACATACCCAATAGGTGCCCAGAATTGCTAATATAATTATTGCCAATGTTATAATATTTCAGGCCCAGCAGAAAGGCAATGGGTTGGTGCCTTCTCTTGTTTCATCACATCTGAAGCCAGGCATGTCTTATTCCAAAGCAGGCCAGAGTGCCTTTGATTTATTCTTGCTCTTAGCTAGTTGAAGACAAATCAAAGTAAATGTGGCAAGAAATACCAGCTGGAGTCCATTCCTGTGTGTATCCTGAATGTGGAAGACCCACTTGCAGGAAAAGCACAACTCCTTTTTTTGCCTTTGCCTCTCCAAGTCAGTGTATTATACCAGTATTTGAACTGATGAGCTGAACACAGATTATGAAACAAGGAATCCAGAAAAAGCCATTGCTGGGGTGATGTGGAAGATGATAGAGGAAGGAGACCACTCCTAATCTCACATATTCTAGTTCATCTGCTTTGTTACCAACTGCTTGCCTTGGTTGTCAAAATCCTCACAGGGATCTAGAAATGAGAGAGGTATGGGGAGGGAAGACCCAGGGAACACGACCCAGGGAAGTCAATGCTGGGAGGAAGAGTGAAGGAAGGGAGCAGGCAACAAACAGTCAGGGAGTTTGGCTACTTAATTTCTCCCTTGAGTAGGCACGGATGACTTTTTGGAAAGCCCAATTATAAGCAAATCACAGGGCTTAATTTTTCAAAGAACAGGGAATTAAGCCACAATCATGCCTGAATGTACTGTATTGATCTCCTTCATTTAGAGGGGTTTGCCCATCTTGCAAGAATGAAGATAATCAATCGAGGATAGAGGATATGGCTGCATGCCTCTGGCTACAGTTCCAGTCACTGCATCTCACTGACAAGATATTAACAAATTGCTATCCATCAACTAAAGCCCCGTGTACAAGATATACCATGAGATAAGTCAGTGTAATTAGGGAGGGATTAAAAGATGTTTTTAGTGGAGTGAAGCACAGAGACAACTGACTGGAATGCTTTCAGCAGCTCTCATGTTTGCTGGAACATTTGCGTCTTATTTGGTGATGCACTTCAGCATGATTTTAATCTTCCTCTTGCTTTTGTTTCCAGGATGGTGGGGGAACATCATGAGTGGGATTTAGGGGATAATATTAAGGAGAAGGATATTAAAAGATTGCAGGTGCTATGCCAGATCTGGAGATAGGGATGATTTGACTGGGGTATGCTTGAGAGGACAATTTTCTAGAGATGCTAGGTACTGCCGAATGCTGTCTTGGCCAAAATGACATGATCTTCTCAATGAGGTTCTCCTGAGATGTAAGTGTGGAAAAGAAGCAAAGCAAGGCTAAGCGGCCTTAATATATTAATGTAGTCGTAGCTTTGCACATGGATACAATATAGCTAAAGAGAGCCTAGCTGGGCCATATGTAGGGCTATGTTTTCCATCAGGGTGGGCGGAGGACCTCAATCTAACACAGAGTGTATCAATTCATTAATTAGATGTCTTTTCTCATTGATGCTGGTTGAGATTGGTGCAAGGGAGGAATGAAAGTATATGGAAAAGGTGATTTTGAAATTCTTGAGCAGTGTCTTATAAGCCCGGGGAAGAGCTACTGAAAGCAACAACAAAGGATGCAGAGCTTAGAATCAGATGCCACTAGAAGAGGGAGGATTGAGACCACGGGGATGAGAGGGCAGAATGAAAAATTCTCTCAAAGTTGTTTGCTTCTAAACCCACTCTTTATACATAGCATGTCCTCAGCATGAAGGCTGCACTCATCATTTCTTTGCTATGAAAAAGGTTGCAGTATTGTTTATAAGTTTTCAGTGGGGAAGAACTCCAAAGGCTGCCTGCTAAAGAACACAAATGAATTCTCGAAAATTCACAATCCCCTCATCACAAATTCTGACAAAGATTTGTTTTTTGGATTCAGACAATAGACTAAAAAGTTAAGGAAGAGAGAAGATTCACATCCTCAGTTCTTTCTTTCTAAAGGACTTCTAAAAAAAAAAGGACATCTATTTTTAATCTTCCCCAAATGTCCACCACTTTTTCAACAGTACTACCTTGTCAGTTCTTTCCTCCTATTGGTATTTCATTAGTTGCCAATGGAACAATTCCAGGTTGACAGGGTAGAATGTGTGTTGAAATTGCAATTGGCATATTGAAAAATATTTGGGGGATGGTAACCGCACCCCCCTCACCAGGAAGCTGGGGAGTAATTCATATGTCAAGCTAAGCAGCCTGCGAATGACAAAACACAAACAGGAAATAAAGGTCAGAGCAACTGATTCTTAACACACTTCTACTTATGCATGGAACACCCAGTGATGGGGCATTAATTAGCCCAGCACCGTGATGCAGAACAAAGAAAGCAATGAGTCAACTTTGCAGTAGTGCTCCTGGAAGTTACGGAACAAACTGTGTACTTAGATCTGCCCCCTGAAAAAAGCCAGGGGGAAACATCTTTTCATTCTGCAGCGTCTTTGTTTTCTATGGCTGCTATAACAAATTATCAAGACTTAGTGGCTTCAAACAACACAAACTGGAGAACAGAAGTCTAAAATCAAGGTTTCAGCAGGGCTGTGTCCATGTCCTTGACCTTTGTTCCTTCCACAGGCTGCCTGCATTCCTGGGTTCATGGGCTGCTTCTACTACTTTCAAAGGCAGCAAGAGCGGGTCAGCTTCTTCTCACATGATATCACTCTGACCTCCTCTTCTGTCTCCCTGTTATAAAACCTGGGCCCACTGGTCCCGCTGGGATAATTCAGGATAATCAATCTCCCTATCTTAAAGTTTGCTGGTTAACAACCTTAATAACTTCTTGCCACGTACCATAACCTATTCACAGGTTCTAGAGATTAGGATGTAGACATTTTTGAAGGCCATTCTTCTTCTCCCTATCACGTGCAGGAAGGGAGCTAATATAATGTTGAAATATGAGGCTGATTATTGACCAGTTTTACTGAAGATATCTGTGCAGAGATGAGGAAGTATGATGGAGATACAGAGCACCCAGATTTCTTCAGAAAAAGAAATAAAGCAGTCATGACATTATTTGATGAACCGCTGTTGGCAAAGTATTAACAAAGGGGTCCTATTCAGTGGTGAGAGGTCAATAGTGGAGTAATCAGAACTCTTATCAACAGCTGCTGTGTGACACTAGTTGTGGAGAAATGGCTAGTCCATGGATGAGAATCCTCAACCCAAGAGTTATTAATAGGTTGAACTGATTGGCTTATATCAATTAAATAAAGCTGACGGTATATATAGATGTAAAATGTTGTTCTTGGGTTTAAAAAAATCAACTGTACAGTTATGGGAAAGAAGAGTGCCTTGATAGGAAGGAGGGGTTTAGATGATCACCAGCTTAATGTGAAAGAATAGTAGTAGTTAATATCAGTGAGTAAAAGGTAAATTCAAACTCCAGATGCTTTTGAAGAAGTAGAGTCCCAGATGGAGGGAAGGGCAGATGTTTTTGATGTTAATTGAGACTACCTACACATGAGCTGGTTGAGTTCTAAAGTCCACTTACAGGAGCACACTTGCAATGTGTCCAGAGGAAGGGAGCTAAGCTGATCACAAATTTGTGAAATATCACACTTAGGAAACAAGATGTGTAAACTCAGTTCATGGGGTGGACTGCAATGGTGATATTCAGGGTGGGGAGAGGGCCTACTGAGTGTTCCAGATGGTGACTTGGTTGGGCACAAGTCCTGTAAGTGCTGTTTCAGAACACTTTACCAGTTAGACTACACAATTTGTATTTATTCACAGACCCCACCTCCCTGACATCTGCCTTAAAGAGTATATTTCTCTGCTCCATTAATACCGGGCTTGGCCACATGAATTGCTTTGAACTTATGCTGAGAGGAGTGTACTTGTCCACCCCTTGACTTCTTGCATTTCAGTCATGGCCATGAGAAGAATATGCCCAGTGTATTCTGCTAGGCTCCAAAGAATAAAAGACCCCTGGAATAGAGCTGCCCCAGCTAGCCCACACATCACATTTTCACCTTGTTGCTGAAAGAATTGCTCCAGTCAACCCAGAGTTCTATGGATGCAAAATAAATGCTTAGTGTTGCCACTGAATATTGACAGTTTGTGACATAGCATTTTTGTGGTCATAGCTGATTGATACAATGACATTAAATACTCTCTTTCAATATGAGAGTATGTTATGTCTTTCTATTTTCATAGGGTATAGTTGTATTTGTTCCAAAGGCTTTCTGCGTTTTTAGTAAATCTTCACTGTGTAGATTCCTGATATAATGGAAGACATCTGTGATTCTAAACAAACATTCTAGAACTGAAATATTTAGTATGCCTTTATCCAGATGGGGAGTTTGTACATGCTGATTTGAAAAGTATAGTTACAGGTACAAGAATGTTCAGTGCAACAATGTCTGTGTTAACAAAAGGGGGATAGGAGAACACATTCGCTGATACATCTGATGAGGAGTTAATATCCAAAATTTATAAAGAACTTACAAAACTCAACATCAAAACCCCAAACAATTCAATTAAAAATGGGCAAAGGACCTGAATAGACACTTCTCTGAAGAAGACATACAGTGGCCAATAGACATATGAAAAGATGCTTAACATCACTAATCGTCAGAGAAATGCAAATTAAAATCACAATGAGATATCTCACACCTGTCAGAATGGCTATCATCAATAAATGAATAAACAAGTGCTGGCAAGGTTGTGGAGAAAGGGGAAAACTTTTGCACTATTGGTAGGAATGCAGAGTAGCGCAGCCACAGTGGAAAGCAGTGTGGAGATACATCAAAAAATTAAAAATGGACCTTCCTTTTGACCCAGCTATACCATTTCTGAGAATACATAAAAAGGAACCTAAAACGAATTCAAAAGAACATAAGCACCCCTATGTTCATTGCAGCATATTTACAATCACCAAGATATGGAAGCAGCTCAAGTGTCCATCAGTAGATGAGTGAATAACACAACTATGGGGAATTTACACTATGGAATACTACTTGGCTATAAAAAAGAAGAAAGTTTTACTCTTTGCAACAGCATGGATGGACCTGGACAACATTATGCTAAGTGAAATAAGCCAGTCAGAGAAAGACAAATACCATATGATTTCATGTACATGTGGAATGTAATGAACAAACTGAACAAGGGAAACGGGGATAGACTCGTAGATGGAGAGCAGGATGGCAGCTGGAGGGAGGGGGCCGGGGGTGGAGGCAAAGAAGACAAGGCCTCATGGACGTGGACAACAGTGTGGTGCTTCCTGGGGGCCGGGAGTATAAGGGCACTGAACAGGAATGGAAAAAACCCAGCAAATGTTAAATAAATAAAACAGAAAGAAAGCATAAAAAAGAGGAGGGAGGGGAAGAAAGTACATGTCTATTAGAGGAACAGTTTCAAGAAATATGGCACGGCTGTAAAAATGAATAATTTGTTACCAAGTAAAATAATTGTCCATGCTTTATTTCAGGCAGGAACACAAGTTACATAGAAATACATATAGCATTTTTATTAAAAATACCGGCACAATAAGTGTGTGTATGCGTGTATATGTATACACATATGTATGATTCAAAACAAACAAGGCTCAGGATAGTGGAAGGTATTGGCCATCTTTAGAGAATGGTATTGGAGGAAAGAGGAAGGGGAACATTTTGTTTTTTGATGTATCCATATAACATAAGAAAAGAAAGGAGATGGATTCTGTTAATTTTTCTTTCTGTTCTTTTCTATATTTTCCAAAATTACGATGATGAATATGGCTTGCTTATGCTTATATAGATAAACCTTTTTATGTATACACATTGTGAAATGCTGTTGGGTGTTTGTGATATCCTAGAGTAGAAAAATTGACTAATATCACTGGCTGGAAAAGAGACAGAGACAAATGTGTATATTACAGTTTTTTTCAGGGAAGCTCTGGGTCCTTGTTGTAATAATGACTTTTTCTTGGAATAATGATAAAGAACAATCTCATTTTTTTTTTAGCAGAAGAGAAGCCCAAATCCACAAGACAGAGAAAAAAGCACATCCAGACAAACAAAATGTAAATTGGTGAAATGTAGAACAAGAGAATGTGAAGCACTAAAATAAAATGAAAATCTGTTTTGAAAGCAACAGGACAATGCAATGGGAATTAACAATGCAGAAATGGATTGTTATAATAAAGGACTTTTAACAGTTTTGTCAGAAAGGGATAAAATATTGAAGGGGAAAATTATAGATGGCTATAGGACAGAGCAGAGGAACAAAGATGCAGCATAAAAGTCACAGTCACCTTGGGGGATGAGGACATTCCTGAATATTTTCTCATTAGCAATTATTACTAACCTCTAATGGGAATAGTCTAAGGTCAGATAATCAGTTCATGGGAATTTCTAAGCTGCCTGTGCATTTTTACTTCAGAAACTTCAACACGTTCTTACTGACAAGTGTCAAGAGGAGGAGAAACGGGTGAGCTTTCTCGTCTCATTTGCGTTTATTAGTGCAAGCATTTGGTGTGGCACCATAGTTTATGAGGTTCAAGGGAAGGAATGGGTCATGTAATACACAGCATCCTGTAGGGGTGGATCACATGGATGTCATAAAGGACAAATGTTGAACCTCAGACCCCAAGAGGTCCAAAGTAT
Organism: Micronycteris hirsuta; assembly: GCA_004026765.1. NCBI lineage: Eukaryota > Metazoa > Chordata > Mammalia > Chiroptera > Phyllostomidae > Micronycteris > Micronycteris hirsuta. The sequence goes on from PVJI01011197.1 coordinate 8,305, forward strand.
TACCTTGAGACTCTTCCACTGCTAATATTCACTGTAAACAAGAGTAAACTGAGCCAATAGTCTACCCATAGCTAGAAGCTATTTTACTCTTTCCTATTGCTGGTCTGTGCACCCAGAGAAGTAATAGCAGAGGGCTGGGAAGAGAGGTGAGTGCCTTGAATCCAAGATCCCAAATTTACTAGGGGGCCAGTTCCTCAGCTGGGAAGGGTGCCAACAATATTCTGGAAAAAAGGAAACCTAGAATCACTGGAATAGACAGAAGCAAAACACTTGAGTACAGGGGTGGGCAAAAGTAGGTTTACAGTCATTTGTATGGAAAGCCATGCAAGTTATGATTGGAATACAAGAATATACTCTGTGTTTCACCTACTCACAACTGTAAACCTACTTTTGCCTACTCCTGTATATAGATGGAAAGGCTCAGAACATTCTGGCAAGATTAATAATACAAAATTTATACTTGGCCATATTCCAAGGAATGTTTGAATTGTAGGGATAGTTACAAAATCTCAGAAGCATTCAAGCAAAAGAAAAAATACATGTTAACCGCAAAAGAATAAAAATACAAACTGGGCTAGGCCTTCCTTGCAATGCTAAGCACCAGAAACCAAGGAGGAAAATGTAGACAGGTCAAGAGGTCAGCGTCTGTGCTGCAGCTGCTGCAGCTGCTGCTGTTGCATAACAAATTGCCCCAAGATGTGGTGTCTTAAAGCAACCATGTCCTTACACACAGATTCCGGGGGGTCAGGAATTTGGGGATGGCATAGAGGAATGGCTTGTCTCTGTGACATTTCTGGGGCCTGAGTTGGAATGACTCAATGGCTGGGTATGACTCAAGGGCTGGGGTTGCATAAGATGTAACGGTTATCATCAATATGTTAGGAGCTTCAGATAGACCTGGCCAAATGAACAATGTCATTTCCTTTGCCCTATACACTTGTTGTCTTGTTCACTTCCTCTCTACAACCAGAGATTCTCAGGTGAGACAGAAAATGAACTAGGATAATTGCTTTCATTTCTGTAAATGTCTAAGTTCTGGATTCTTCTCTGTAGCTACAAACACCTTTTTCTCTCTGTAGAATGCAACAATACTTTTAGTTTGGCCTTCAAGGTGACAGACTATCCCTACCCCATCTGCCTAGTCTGAATTCTCACACCATATTTGCTCTACCAGGACCCAGCCAGGCTAGTCTTACAAATCCTCATGTGTTCCCGTGCACCTTCTGCCCAGGGTATGTTCACTCACATCTCAATGATTTTGTGTCAAGGTACTGAGGCACAAACCATTCCCCTTTTCACTCCTCATTCTTTAGTGTCTGCTACGTTTCCTGATATCAGCCATTATCATTTTTGGTACCTTCCTTGAAAATGGGTTGTTTAAACCATACAGTTAGGACTTGACTAGTCATTCGGCATCAGATCATTGGACATTTCTTCAGCTTTGGTATTGCGTCTGCCATTAAGCTGTAGTTTCTTGGAGAAAACAAAACCAAGTGTAGAAATATATTTTGTCCTACTTTCAGAGGAAAAAAACTCCCAGAATTTCCATATTCCAACTTTGCATTTCTGGGCATACGAGGTACTGTTACCACCTCCACCTCTTCTACATGGGGACAGGCTACTGTCATTCCTGATGAGGCCTGACTTCCATTAATTTCACCCCGCCCCACTTCCAAACATGAATTGGATCATTGTACAGTTAAAAAGCAAAGGAAAGTCACCAGGTTGCCTATGCTTAGCATTTTAAAAAACTATATCATGCTGTATTTTTTTAAATATATTTTATTGATTATGCTATTACAGTTGTCTCATTTCCCTCCATTTCTTCCCTTCCACTCCCACAGACATCCCCCACTCCCCACCCTTTAGTTTTTGTCCATAGGTTATACACATAAGTTCTTTGACTTCTGCATTTCCTATACTATTCTTAACCTCCCCCTGTCTGTTTTCTACCTACCATTAATGCTACTTAGTCTCTGCTCCTTTTCCCTCTCTCTCCCCCTACTATTCCCCTGTTGATATCCCTCCATGCCTTATATAAATCCCTTTAACATTTCATATAATAAAGGCTTGGGTGATGATGAACTCCTTGAACTTGACCTCATCTGAGAAGCACTTTATCTGCCCTTCCATTCTAAATGAGAGTTTAGCTGGATAGAGTATTCTTGGACATAGGTCCTTGCCTTTCATGACTTGGAATACTTCTCTCTAGCCCCTTCTTGCCTGAAAGGTCTCTTTTGAGAAATCAGCTGACAGTCTATGGGATTTCCTTTGTAGGTAACTGTCTCCTTTTCTCTTGCAGCTTCTAAGATTCTCTCCTTATTTTTAGTCTTGGGTAATGTCATTATGATGTGTCTTGGTGTGTTCCTCTTTGGGTCCAAATTCTTTGGGTCCAACTTCTTTGAGACTCTCTGAGCTTCCTGGACTTCCTAGAAGTCTATTTCCTTCACCAGCTTGGGGAAGTTCTCATTCATTATTTGTTCAAATAAGCTTTCAATACTCTGGTCTTCCTCTTCTCCTTCTGGTACCCCTATGATTCCGATGTTGGGATGTTTAAAGATGTCCTGGAGGTTCCTAAGCCTCTCCTCATTTTTTTTTTTTTGAATTCTTGTTTCTTCATTCTTTTCTGGTTGGATGTTTTTTCTTTCTTTCTTCTGGTCCACTCCGTTGATTTGAGTCCCAGTTTCCTTCTCATCCCTATCGGTTCCCTGCAGATTTCCCCTCATTTCCTTTATCATATCCTTCATTTCTTTAGCTAATTGCAACCATCTTTCTTCCAGTCCTGTGAGCATCCTGATTACCAGTGTTTTGAATTGTACATCTGATGGGTTGGCTAGATCTTCATCACTTAGTTGTATTTTTTCTGGAGCTTTGATCTGTTCTTCCATTTGGGTCATTTCTTTCTTCTTGGTTCTCCTGTTACTTTAAGGGGCAGAGCCTTAGGTGTTCACCAGGGCGCAGTAACTTACTGGCTATGTTGTGACTCAGCCTGTTGGGGTGGGTCCTGAGAGAATTATGGCGCTTTCTCCACTCTCTGCACTTCCTCCACTACCCACAAGCAAGTTGGGCCCCGCTTTGCTGGCTCCGGTGTGGGCAGGTGGACCTGCGCAGTTCCAAGTCCCTGTGGGTCTCTCCAATGAACTCTCCTGTGAGGCCAGGAGTTCCTCCCGCTGCCACCTCAACCCCCACAGGTATCTTCAGTTGGTGGTTTGAGGATTTATTTCCCCATGTTGGTGGGTTGCTTGGTCTGCTCCGCTCCCCAGCTTCCTCTCCTGTTTTATCTGCGTGCAAATGAGGGACTGTCTGGGCCACCAGTCTCAGCCCCTCTGGGTCCGGGTGGGCCAGCTACGGGTTTTGCCGAGTGCGCCGGCTGCGTTTTGGCCAGGAGCACCTGCCACAGGCCTCTCTGGGTAGCTGGAGTGTTGCGGGTACTGCTCTACAAACCACCGTTTCGCCTTGTGTTCTCCGCCCAGCTCTGTCCCGCTTACCAGTTTGGATGAACATGTCTTATGTAACTCCTTGGTTGTCAGACTTCCACTCAGTTCGATTTTCTGTCAGATCTGGCTGTTTTTGTTTTTTTCTTAAATTGTTGTTTTTCCTCTTTTGGTTGTGCGAGGAGGCACAGTGGGTCTACCTACGCCTCCATCTTGGCCGGGAGTCTACCATGCTGTGTTTTGTACTGTGAAATTTGATCACTTTAATGCTTCTAGTTTATGAAATCTGAAAAGTGCTGTGTAGCCCCAAGAAGCATTCCAGAGTAGGGTCTTATTATTTTAACTGTTGAATAGATATTCCTAAAAATGTGTGATATTCTTTTTCTAAAAGATTTTATTATTTATTTTTAGAGAAAGGGAGGGAGAAAAAGTGACAGAAAAATCGATGTGTGGTTGCCTCTCGTGCTCCCCCTACTGGGGACCTGGTCCACAACCCAGGCGTGTGCCCTGACTGGGAATTGAATGGGTAGCCCTTTGATTTGCAGGATGGCACTCAATCCACTGAGCCACACCAGTCGAGGCAAATGTGTGATACTCTTGATGAAAGATACATGGCATGTCTTGATGCATCCAGTGAAGTAACTTCAAAATCAAAATGTTGTATAAACAACATGGCCCCTCTGGAACTGCCACCTGGCCTTTTAAGGAAGGGCAATTTGTTCAGTTCTTTTGTCAGTAGGGACTTACCTAGACCTCAACAGAGGAATGAGACTATTTTCTCCTTGATTTGTGACACCATATCTTTATCATTCTATAAATGAGGAGCATTTGTCTTGCCCTCCTAATGGCAATCAAAGGTCCTTGAAGGTACAGCCCTGTCCTTCATTTCTCAGTTCCCCCCAGTGCCAGGTGCATAACAGGAGCTCAATAAATATTTGTTTGATTTTTTAAAAATAAAATATGTGTTGATGAAAAAGGGAATCCTCCTCAGTGTTCATACTTTAAAACAAAAACAGCCACAACAACAACAAAAATCAAGTTGTTTCTTGAAAGAAAGAGATTGCATCTAGAGAGACCTCAAGTGTGGACGTGCCTGAATTTGGGGACAGGTAATATGACTAACTGGAGTTCAGTGCCCGACTGACCTCCAGCTTCCTATGTCTGAACTCAGGGTCATCATATGCAGAACTGAGATGTTGAGACTTTATTTTCCTTATTTTTCTATCTCAAGACTTTGAAAAACTTGTTATTCATTGCAGAGCAAGCAAAGTAATTTTGTTTTTGTAAAGTAAGATGAGATACCTTTCTCTTTTTGTTCCTTCTAGAAATTAAATGGAAAAGCAAGCTTTGTTTTTCTGGTTTGAAATGAAGTAACGGCATCCTGCTCTCATCTGCAGTGGAGGGTAAAATGGATGTTCTTCAAAGTAAGTGCTGCAAATGTGCTCCAAACACAGAGCTTGGCAAACCTGCCCTATTACAGTCTTTTCCTTAAAAACTTGTAAAAATGTAAAATCAAGCCCATGAATACCCCATTAAGGTTTTTGCCTTATTTTGTTGAAAGTAACAATCCACTTAAATTCAGAAAATCTGGTAAAATTATTCAAAATATCACTCTTTGGGGTTCTCCTTTTGTTCCTTGAGGCAAGTTCTCTGGCAATGCATATTAGAGACAGAGCCAACAAAAATCCTCAGGGTGCCTCTCCATACCTACTCACTGGTTTCCTTCCAGTGGTGTGAGTTGCAGATGATTTCCAATCCACCTCTCTTTGACAGCCTGAGGGAGCCCCCTTGCCCACCCCCAGGCCCACCCAGACCTTTTACATTTTGTAATTTTTCCTGAGTGGAGATAACCACACTTCACTTTCCCTGGGTGTCAATAGTAATACCATGTTGATGGGTATTTTCTTGAATGTCTCTGTATTAAAGAAATCCTGTATTTACTTGTCACCACCAAGACAGAGTTAGGTGTGCCTTCTTTATCATTTCCAAGGGTAGAATCAATTTTATACTTGGAATCCTAGGATGAATACCTCACTCTCCAAAATGCACTGCATGACCTATCCTCAACACTCCATTCACCTCAGCTTTCAGTATGCTTTCTTCAGACGGGGCTAGAGCTTAACTTCCATGGCTTGGCTGGATATATTTTCCATGATGCTACTTGGTACCATCTGGGTAAGGTTTATTATCAATTGGCAAATAATAAAGGGTGAACAATGATCCATGCTTTCTGATCTAAAACCAGAGGGTGTGTGGAGGGAACACCTGAAGCTTAACCGGCTTCATGTTCAGAAAGCCATAACTGCCTTTGTTGCTCCTCACTTGATCTATTTCTACATGGTCTGCCATTTGCCTGATGTTTGCTCAGCACCTGCTAAGCAAAGAGCTTTCAAAAAACGTTGAAAAGAAAATCAATATCTCTGCCCATTTAGACAGCCTCTCACTATTCAGTGACATTCACACAGTGCTGGGGAGGAAAGCTGGAGATCAATGTGTCTTAGGGACCTAGAGAAGGCATTCAGTCAATCATCTAAGGAATCGATGGAGTTCAACTAGTTGCTAGCCTGGATTCAAGTGACACTGATTTTATAAAACTGGCTTGAAGAAACAACCCCACCTACTGCATATCTCTTATAACACGCATCTCTCCAGCTGATGACAAGCACCACCTTATTATCCTCTTACAAGCCAATAATTACAAAAATTTCAAAATAACATTGCCTGCAAGATACTTCAGAATTATATATCTAGTTTTTTCAGTAATCTTATAACACAGTATTAATATTTTGACAGCTTTAAAACATGTCTGAAAATTCGAGGGTGGTCTGCCCATCAAGAGCTAGCACCTGTCTCTTCCCTCGTTCTAAGTGGGCCTGTGACTGATTCAACCAGTAGAGCATGGTTGAAATGATGCTCTCTGACTTCTAATACTGGGTCAGAAAAGGCCATCTAGTTGTTTTGATCTACAGAAGCCAGTTACCATGTACAGAAGTACAACGAACTTAAGGCCACAGTGCTGGAGAGGCCATGCATAAGTGCATTGGTCAATGTCCTTGGCTGGGCTCCCAGCTGGTAGCTGTGTGAGGGGCCCATGTGACTGCAACCATGTGAGACACCAAGTGGGAACTGCTGAACCCTTCCCTTAGTCTTGACTCACAAATATAGAGCAAGTAAAATTCTTGTTGTTTTGCATGTCTAGGTGTAGGGGTAATTTGTTACATAGCAATATTAACCACTACAATTATCTATCATTTTGTGAATGAAGAATTTGAGCGTCACAAAGCTTGAATAACTTGGCCAAAGTCACACAATTTCAAAGTTGCTAGTTTTATACCATATTTATCTCAGTCTAAAACTAAAGTCCTTAACTCTATATCAATATTTTTCTAATTAGCCTGTTAATTGCAGGGACATCTACCATGACTGAGGGTGTGAAAATAAAAGTGAAATATTGTTATTTTATATGCTTCCTTGATTATCCACTGGTGGCAAAGATCTCCATCCCAGGTTCACAAGTGTGTGAATGAAAAAGTATTGGTCACACCATTCTAGATCCTCTTGACTTATCTCAGGAAAAAACCCTTGGTGCTCTGCCAGGGTGCTCCACGACTCACTGGCACCTTCCTATTGGCCCTCTCAGGTCAATCTTCACTATCAGCTTTTCTGCCAAAAAGCCAGGTATCCCCATTCTTGGAGCAAATAATCAAAATCATTGACGACTGTGGCCATAGACACAGTCCCGCCATAGTCATTTCATTTGATTTTTATCCTCATATCGGGAGGGAAGTATAGCTAACCGCATCTTGTGGATGCAGAAATCAGGGCTTAGTTAAGTGACCTACGCAAGTTAATTGGTAAATTTAAACCCATAGTTTTCTGACTCATATTTTACTGTGCTCCTTCCCAATGTCCTCAAAATACCAAACATTTATAAAATGAATTATAGTTCAATACTCCTAGGGTAGCTTGTGCTTTCTTATTTTGATGACTGTGATGAGAAGTATTATTCCCATTTCAGGAGGTACCTGATACCCCCAACAAAGCTGTTTCCCACCTAAAAACCTTCTCTGGAAAACCAGAGTGCCCATACACTGTTCTTCCAAACCCCTAACCCAGAGAGTATGCTGGCAGAAGTGATTTCAGGCACAAATGATTTGTATTGGTAAGTAGTACTGACAAGCTCTACTACCTGGTTCAAGTTATTTAACATCTCTATTTTATCAGATGTAAAGTGAGAGTGTGAACCACATTAACTTGAACATGCTGTGAACTTAATATGATACACAACTATCTGGAATTGAAGCCATACATATACAACATGACTTATAAAGACATGCATGGCAATAATAAAAATAGTAAACACTAAATAACTTACTATGTAACCAGCACAGCACTTAGCACTTTACACTTATTTAATCCCCATTACTGTTACAATCCCCATTACAGATGAAGACATATGGGCTTGCCTGACTGTGCACAGTGGATGAGACAAGATTTGAACCCTAGCTGTTTGGCCCCAGGGACTATGCTCTTAAACCACTTCTAAATATTGCTAAATAAACATGAAGACAAGAAATGTCATAGGAATTCAGATGGAGAGGAATATTTCCATGTGTAATGATCATCATATTCCTGTTTTCCCCATGCCTGGTGCCCACCCTCTCTCCATGGCATCTCTATGTCCTGACATCATGGAGGGCTGAAAGTGATGCTTCAAAACACCACAAAATGTGAAACATGAGATTCTGAAAAAATTAATTACATACATTTGGAACATAAGTTGTGATGGTTCTATGTCCCTTTCTTTTTAAAACTTTTTATTTTTAAATAATACCCCCAAATAGTAAAACTAGTACATACTACATTTTAGCATACTTGCTTTATCATTTTTTAATGTCCTCCCCCAACATTTTTTTAAACCATTTGACAGTAAGTTGCAAATAGTGTGGCCCCTTAAATTTAAATATGTCAGTGTGTATTTCCTAAAAACAATCACGTTCTGTTACATAACCATGTTTCAATAGTGAAAATCAGGAAATGAACATTGATAAAATGCTATGATCTAATCTTCACACTTTATTCAATTAATGTCCCATTAATATTCTTTATGGCAAAAAAATGATTCAGGTTCTAATCTAGAATGATTTATATGCTCTTCAAAATGGAAAATATTTCAAACTTTACATTCTCAAAGAAACCAAAGCCAAAGATAATACAAGGTAAGGTTCTTTTGGAGAACAGTAGCTAAAAAGACTATAGGCAAACACAACTATTGTACATATAGTAAAATAAAGGAAGAGTTCACAGGACCAAGACAGTGAAAACTACAGTAGGCAACCATTAACTGTCTACCAGGTCAACAACAGTGAATGTTGTACATAGTTGTGGTGCTTTGCATTCTAAGCGTCCCTTAAAGCAGTGGGTCTTAAATTTAGAAGCAGCACCAGAGTCTTCTGAAAAGCTAGTTAAAACACAAATTGTTGGGTCCCACCTCCAGAGTTTCTTATTCTGCAGTTCCGGGGGTGGTGGTGCTGAGAGTTTGTATTTCTATCAAGTTAATGATGTTCTTGCTAGTCCCCGGGACCACAGTTTGAGAACCATTGTTCTAAAGAAACCTATGTCCAATGGTGCACTTACCCAGGAATTTTACATAATGGCTTAATCAATGATCTCTTACTTATCAAATCCAATACCCTATTCTGAATTCCATTTGGCCTGTGACAGAGGTGGATATAGGGGAATTTCTCTACTTGTTGGAGGCCTCATGTTTTTACCAAGATACGGGAGTCATTCTGGAAAATACTGAGAAAATACTATTTATCTGGGAGGTTCAAGCAAGATATTATTTGTGTTAATCAGAAACACACACACAATATAGGTTGGAATCTGTAAATTCTCTGAAATGATGATAGAGATAGCTATGACCTGAAAAGATTAAACAAATTTTGAAACTGAGGTAGTGTACAAAAAAATAAAATTTCCTATGTCATATGAATTCAAGTGTTAAGGCAGGGAACAATGTCCCAGACGTAACTGAATATTTTTCATCTTTCAATCTCTATATCTCAACTGTAGTACTTTAAAACTATGACTTTGGGCAAGTTTCTTAACCTCTCTGTATCTATTTTCTCATCTATAAATGAGGGATAATAATACAATTTACTTAGGGTAGATTAAATTATTGTTCAGCAAATAATCTTCTCTTCCTCAACTTATGTGGGTGCTTCCCACCCATTGATTATGGCTTGGTCATGTCACTTGCTTTGGCCGGTAGAATATGGGTATAAATATGGGGGCTAAGAAAGCCTTGACCATAAGTGCATCGTGTGCTCCTGTTTTTCCATTGGGAATTTCTGACCTATGTCAGATAACCCATTGAACACAAAATAAGATAAATTGAACAATTAAACCCAACTCTTAGCCAAACCATATATACAATAATGAGAATTAAGTATGTTTTGTACATTTTGTTTGTTATATAGAAGTGGCTGACAGATACTCAACCTTATATTACTACTGGACAGCATGGGGATTGACAGAGGGAGAGGAGGATGTTGGAGTTAGGTGGAGGCAGGAAATGGAGAGAAAAAGTGGGAATAATCGTAGTAGCATAAACAATAAAAATACATTGTTGAATACAAAAAAAGATTAAATAAGAAAACAAATGCAAAAGTTTCAGAGCAGCGCTTAGCATGTAATAAATGTTCCATAGGTGTGAGCTATAATTATTATTGTACCTGGTGCCTTAGACCATTGAGAAGGTTTTGAAAACAGGAAAGAAGAAATCTTCCCCTGACATCTTATATCCAAGGTCTTCCTTATGTCTTAGAATCTAAGACCTGGGTTCTAGCTCACATATATGATCTTGACCCAATCACTTTATCCACTGAGATTTATCCAAGAGATTTGAACACTTCTGTCAACCTCATAGGTTATTTTTTTCTTTTTTCAAACTATATCACATGACTGACATTAAGATACTTTGAGATTTTTACCCTCTCTTCCAGAATAAAAACTATCCTGAGTAGCTTTTATTCAGTGTCCCAGGGTCTATTCGGTGCATGTATTTTCACAAATACGCCTGCTTATGTGGAAAGGGACTGGACCTTATATTGGGTTTTCAGATTGGTCACACATTTAATTTGAGATTCTTTAATGATATGTTCAGTTTCACAAACGATGCTTTACTTGTCAGGCAGGTCTCCTCTGAGAGTGGAAGACACAGTGAGTTTGTCAACAGAAGACCAGGATATAAGAGATGGTTCATGGCTCAGCTTCTTTTTGGCTGTGACCTGGGGAAGTCATTTAGCTTCTGGGTAAAATAAAGTTGATTCTCATAAAAGTATAAACTGTACAGGGTTTCCAATAGTGGGGTGAAAGCTTTTTTAATACATTTTTTTTGAAGTAAGTGTAAATCAGAATAACCCACATGGAGTGTACATGTTGGAAGAGTTCATCTGATTCTAAATCGGGCATGCTGTTTGAGCCAGGAATTCTCCTTCTAGATCTACATGTGATCTTTGGGTGCTTACCTATTATCCATTCTCCATTTTCTGCTTCTCACTACAGAGACTAAAATAGCTCGACACATGTTTACCCAGCTTTCCTATGACTTGGGAAGGACACATGAGCTGTTCTGGCCACTGAGCTGTAAGTGGGGCACCTGGGAAAGATTTTTTTTCTCTCCATGAATAAAGGAAGAGCTCTTTCTCACTTTCCCAGCCATCCTTCTGCTACTTGATTTGGAGGCTTGTGTACAAAGATGCATGCTGCGGACCTAAAGCACCATCTTGCAAACATCGGGCGGGGAGGTTGAGAAAAGTACAGAAACACCAGCCTGGAGCCTGAATTGTTACCTGCTGGTCTAGCCTTGGAACTGTCAGTTTTCAAAATCCACACTTTCTCTTAGATGGGCTAATTATGACCTTCATTATTTAAGCCTATATTATTTCTGTTACTGGCAGTAAAAGAACTCTTAACTGATATACCATCCTACAGTCAGTCTTTCTCTCTCACTCACGTGTGTACTTTTATACACATACACACACACACACACACACACACACACACCATATGCTGAATATATACAGAAAGAAATGCCTAGAGCTGCATTGTAACATAGATAGCCACTGCCCATGTGGCCACTCAGCAGTTGAAATGTGGTCAGTCTGAATAGAGATGTACTGTTAAGTATGAAATAGACACTCAATTTGAAGATTTAGTACAAGAATGTAAAATATCTCTCTATTCATGTACCAATTTAAGGGACAGAGTCCAAATTTATGATAATAATCACATCTGCAGTGCAGAAGTGAAAAAAGAGCTTGATATGGAGAGGGAATTTTTAATTTTTTTTTTACTTTATTGTTGTTCAATTACAGTTGTCTGCATACTCTCCTCTCCCCTCCCCCTCCAATCCCATCTCCCTTCCCACCCTTGGTTCTGTCCATGTGTCCTCTATAGTGGTTCCTGAAGACCCTTCTCCCCATTGTCCCCTCACCCCTCCCCTCTGGCTATTGTTAGATTGTTCGTAATTTCAATGTCTCTGGTTAAGCTTTGCTTGCTTTTTGCTTTTGTTGATTATGTTTCAGTTAAAGGTGAGATCATATGGTATTTTTCCCTCACCGCCTGGCTTACTTCACTTAGTATAATGCTCTCCAGTTCCATCCACGCTGCTGCAAAGGGTATAAACTCCTTCTTCCTCTCTGCTGCGTAGAATTCCATTGTGTAAATGTACTGTAGTTTCTTGATCCGCTCATTTGTAGATGGGCACTTAGGTTGTTTCCAGCACTTGGCTATTGTGAATAGTGCTGCTATGAACATTGGGGTGCATAGGTTCTTTTGACTTGGTGTTTCAGGGCTCTTAGGGTATAATCCCAGTAGTGGAATTGCTGGTCAAAAGGCAGTTCCATTTTTAGTTTTCTGAGGAAATTCCATACTGTTGTCCACAGTGGCTGCACCAGTCTGCATTCCCACCAACAGTGCAGTAGGGTTCCCTTTTATCCACATCTGAGAGGGAATTTTTAATCTATATAATTATTGAACTTTCTACAACAAACATCTATTTCTGTGAGTTTTAGAAATGTAGGACAGAATAAAAACAAATGAAGTAATACATGCAATCATACCTTGTCAATGGTAAAGCTATGCACATGGTAGTTGTAAGGGTATAGCTCTTAAACTTGATAATCATCTGTTTTTGAACATTATATGCACTTGAATATAGATACCATACTAACTGAACATATGGAGAAATGCTCAGTTAGTATTTGTGGTAATAAAAGACGTTTTTTTTTTCAGCAGAATCCTATATGAAAAACAAGCTCACTTTTGAATAATATTTATGAGAACAACATCAAAAATTTTAAAAAGTTGAGGATTTTAGCATCTATGTTCATCAGCGATATTGGCCTGAAGTTTTCTTTCTTTGTTGTGTCTTTATCTGGTTTGGGGATTAGGATGATGCTGGCTTCATAAAAAGAGTTTGGGAGTCTTCCATCTTGTTGGATTTTTTAGAACAGCCTATGAAAGACAGGGGTTAACTCTTCCTTAAATGCTTTGTACAATTCTCTTGTGAAACCATCCAATCCAGAGCATTTGTGTGTTGGGAGTTTTTTGATTACTGCTTCGATTTTGTCAGCTGGTATTGGTCTGTTCACGCTTTCTGCTGCTTCTTCATTCAGTTTTGGAAGATTGTATTTTTCTAGAAACTTGTCCATTTCACCTAGGTTTTCAAATTTCTTGGCATACAGTTGTTCATAGTAGTGTCTTACAATCCTTTGTATTTCTGTTTCATCAGTTGTAATTTCTCCTCTTTCATTTCTGGTTGTGTTTATTTGGGTCCTCTCTCTTATTTTCTTGATGAGCCTGCTTAGAGGCTTGTCAATTTTGTTTATCTTTTCAAATAACCAGCTCCTGGATTCATTGATCCTTAGAATTGTGCTTTTAGTCTCTATGTCATTTAATTCTGCTCTGATCTTGGTTATTTCCTTCCTTCTACTTGCTCTGAGCTGTCTTTGTTGTTGTTCCTCGAGTTCTTGTAGGCGTAGGGTTAGGTTTTTTGTTTGAAATGTTTCTGTCTTTTTTAGGCAGGCCTGTATTGCTATGAACTTCCCTCTCAGGACTGCCTTCACTGTGTCCTATAGGTTTTGGACTGTTGTGAGTTCATTTTCATTTGTTTCCAGAAACTTCTTGATTTCTTCCTTGATCTCATTCTTAACCTGTTCACTGTTTAATAGCATACTATTCAATTTCCATGAATCTGAGTGTTTTTGAATTTTTTCCTTGAGGTTGGTTTCTAATTTCAGTCCCTTGTAGTCAAAGAAAATGCTTGATATAATTTCAATTTTCTTGACTTTGTTTAGGCTTGTTTTGTGTACTGTCCTGTGGTATATCTTTGAAAGTGTTCCATGTGCATTTGAAAAGAATATGTATTTTGCTTTTTTGGGATGAAAGGCTCTATATATATCAGTTAAATCCATTTGATCTAGGACATTGTTCAATGCTGCAATATCTTTGTTGATATTTTGTTTGGAAGATCTATCCATTTTTGACAATGGGGTGTTAAAATCCCCCTCCTACAATAGATATAGTGTCTATATCTTTTTTGAAGATGCAGAGAAAAGGGAACCCCAGTACACTGTTGGTGGGATTGCAGACTGGTGCAGCCACTGTGGAAAACAGTATGGAATTTTCTCAGAAAACTAAAAATGGAACTGCCTTTCAACTGGGCAATCCACTGCTAGGATTATATCCTAAGGACACTGAAACACCAATTCAAAAGAACTTATGCACCCCAATGTTCATAGCAGCACAATTTATAATAGCCAAGTCCTGGAAGCAACATAAGTGCCCATCAGTAAATGAATGGATCAAAAAACTATGGTACATTTACACAATGGAATACTATGCAGCAGAAAGAAAGAGGGAGCTCCTACCCTTTGCAACAGAATGGATGGAACTGGAGAGCATTATGTTAAGTGAAATAAGCCAGGCATTGAAAGACAAATACCATATGATCTCACCTTTAAGTGAAACCTAATCAACAAAACAAACAAGTAAACAAAATATAACCAGAGACATTTAAATTAAGAACAAATGGCCTGGCTGGTGCAGCTCAGTGGATTGAGCGTGGGCTGCAAACCAAAGGGTCACTGGTTTGATTTCCAGTCAGGGTACATGCCTTGGTTGCAGGCCAGGTCCCCAGTGGGGGCCACATGAGAGGCAACCACACATTGATGTTTTTCTTCCTCTCTTTCTCCCTCACTTCCCTTCTGCCTAAAAATAAATAAATAAAATCTTTAAAAATAATAAATAAATTAAGAACAAATGAACAGTAACCAGAGGGGAGATGGGAGGGGATAATGGGCAGAAAAGGGTGAAGTGTTTTCAGGAACAACTATAAAGGACACATGGACAAAACCAAGGTGGGTGGAATCAGGGGAGGGAGGTGGGGGATGACTGAGGTGGGGAGGAAAGGCAGACAACTGTACTTGAACAACAAAGTAAAAAAAAAAGGAAAAAAATTTAAAAGGCGACTTATAAAGAAATTAAATTTTTGGGGGGGGGTTGAGCTCATGTATAACTAGCAATATATATAATTCCCTTTTCAATGGTAGCACATAGCAACTTGTCAAACATCCCAAACTCATCTAGCATCTTGCCTTTTTGTTATGCCTTGGGAGGTTTATTTTTCTTCCCAACCTCTGAGTCATTGAATTTCAGATTTAATATTGATTTATTCATTTTGAGAGTTTGCCAAATACAAAGATAAATTGTTTGGCCTATGTGATTAAGGGAGAATAATGTTGTTGTTTTTTAAATTCAACACTGTGTTTAGTTCTTTAATTATTATTTTTAATTAAAAAGCCAGCACATGATTCTCATCCTGCTAATGGAGCCGGAAAACAAAATAGCGACCACCAGGGTTCTGGAGCCAGTGGAGTGTAATTTACCAGCCTGGTGGTGTGGAGGGTGGAGAGCCCACAGGATGTCTTAGCTCTGCTGCCTGCTGGGTTCCACAGGTTATGATAATTGATGGTAGGGCTATACACTCAAGTCTTTGAGTGTTATTATATGATTTTCCACAATTCAAGCAAAAACCCAAGTGGTTTTGCTTCAGTCTCATTATTATACTCACAGCTCAGCCATAGGTTGGCAGTGTGATGGTGGGCAGGTCAATACCCACTTTGGACATCACCTTCCAGGACAATAACAGTGTTGGTTTGGAAGGTTAGATCCAAAATCCCTTCTAGCTTTGAACTTGCCTTCTCCTTCTTTCCTCTTCTTTCCCCTTCTGTACCACTTTCTTTCTCCAAATGTTCAGGGTAATCAGTAAAACATGTGGATCTTCTGACATTTAAAACCACAGTTAATTATCTGTATTACAGATGTCTCTACTACTAAAAGTTATATATCAAATTAACTTATGTACATATAATTTGATATATAACATTAAATTATTTAAGTATATATTTAAATTCACATATAATTATATATTATATATAATGCATAGTATATACAAAATTATATACAATGATATATTATTATATAGTATATATCAAATTATATACGATGGTAAATTACTACATAATATATGTAAATATACGTATGTATGTGTATACACATACATTTAAATATACATATACACATATATGTATGTATATATTTAAATTCACATACATGGGGAAGAAGCTTATTATGGAAACCAAACACATAAACTCAGACTCCAAGAATTTCACTAGGGAGAAGTCAGAGGAAAGAGCAACATAATTATATTTCCAAATTGTAATAAAACCTGTTTAAAATGGTTTATAACTGCTGCTTGCAAATTTAATTTTAAAGAATAAATGGTGAGCTTAAGGTTCCTTTTACCCTCTTTGTTTTTTCATTTTTCTGCCATCTGTAAACTAGAACTCCTTAAAGGTTGAAGTAAGAATTCTTTGCTGGCATTCATTATGTTATTGACTAGAATTTCAGAACAATTGCTCCAGGTGTAGAGTTAGACACAGTCTGTTAACAAATCTCTTTTCAACATGAGAGTAATGTGCATGTATAAAAGCATGGTTTACTTGGATTTATTGAGGTGGCAGTAAATAAATTTGGAAGCACTGAATTGTGTTAGAAAAACATGACTGAGTACTTAAAGTTTTTTCTCTGTGAAATAAATGCTATGTTTGCTGACAATCTCTTTCTCATGCATTGCTATGGAAAAAGTGATTTACCAAAAAATAGTAATAGAAACCAGCAAATACCTTAATTTTTGTTATTATCCTAGTCAACATCAAATTCAGGGAAGCAGGAATAGCACTGGTGGGGGTCAGTCGCAGCAGCTATTCCAGTGAGCTACCTGTAATCTCAGATAGCTGGTTGTGTCCCAGGGAAGGAATGCAGAGCATCAGTCCTTCCCTGGGTATTTGATCGGGTAGGGGTGGGGCATGTGACCTAGCATTTTGTTAATCTTTGGAGGATACAGGATATATTTAAGTTGGTCTCTGCCTTGAAGTAAATTACAGTAAGGCTGAGGTACCCTAAGAAAAGGTATATGGTTATATAAAAAAGGGCTTCAGGTATCCAGAGAAAGGGCATTTGATGAAGGCTGTAGAGGTCAAAGAAGCTTTCTTAAAAGAGGAGAGATTTAAATTAGATTTTGAAGAATAAATGCAATTGAAATAGACTACCCTGATCCCATTGTAGCTGTGGGTTTTTAGACTGCCTACATTTTGTTACTCCAAAATCACAGAAGTGTGATATTGGGTCATCCAGTCTAACTTTCTTTCTGTACAGATGAGGGAACAGAAGTGGGAGAGGAGTGAATATGTGAGGTATGTGCTGAGAAGAACAAGACTGAAGTGGAATGAGATTGA
This sequence comes from Micronycteris hirsuta, assembly GCA_004026765.1. Taxonomy (NCBI): domain Eukaryota; kingdom Metazoa; phylum Chordata; class Mammalia; order Chiroptera; family Phyllostomidae; genus Micronycteris; species Micronycteris hirsuta. Next base: position 25,604 of record PVJI01011197.1, read on the forward strand.
AAGGAGCCCAAAGGGAGGACCCCTGTGGGCTGGGGAAGGCAGTTCCACATCCTGGGCGGCTATAGGCAGTAGGTCTCTCCTGCCTGACAGGTGACTCTGACAGGAGCCCTGTACACATATGAGGTCTGTCCAGAAGGTATCCAGCCATGAAATATGAAAAACAGAGACATTTATTGAACAAGATACAAGAAACATTGTACATAGGACAATAACACCTTAGTCCCCTTTAAAGTAGGCACCTTGGGACTTCAAACAGTTCTTCTAGTCTCCATCAGCTGCCCTGCTGTATTTTCTTGAATCTCACTGATGATCTGAAATCTCTTCCCTTTCAAAGGTGATTTTAGTTTTGGGAAAAGCCAGAAGTCAAAGCACACCAAATTTGGGCTGTGGTGGTGGTGGGGCGGGGGGTTGTGAGTCACTTGGGTGACTAGATGTTTCACCAAAAAACTCTGCACGAGATGAGATCATGCATGGGCACACTGTCATGATGAAGCTGCCAATCACCAGATGCCCATAGTCATGGTCTCCTGAATCATCCGAATAGTTTTTGTGGAGGAATGTTGAAGCTTAACACAACATTTGATGCAGATTTATTGCTGTACTTGCTTAGTGATTTTGAATGTGATGGCCACAGTACACATCTATGGCCCCCACTGACTAGTACAGTGAAGTCGTCATTGCTCACACATGTGTATTCCAGTCCACTCTCCTTGGCTGACAGATTATATCCATGTTGTGCAAACCATCCTTGTTATATTAAAAATGGCTGGACTTTTTCTGGGCAGACTTTGTATGTCCAACCCCTCTCTGATTAGATGTCTCAGCTAATTATAATCTCTGGTCTCAGAGTATCAGAAAAGGGGCATTTACCCTTCCAGTTTGTAAATCTGACATTTATAAGACAGTAATAAGGTTGAGTATTTGATGAATCTAGACAAGAAATGATTCTTGCTATCATAAACCATATTTCATCTCTGACTGCCTTTTTGCTTAAATAAACTTTTTTTAGTAGAAGAGCTTTCGATTTCCAGAAAAGTTGAAAGTCCAAAGTTTCCATTTACCCCAAATCTAATGTTAGTATGTTACATTTCTTACAATTAAGCATTATAATTAGTTAAAGCCCATACTTTATTCAGATTTTCTTAGATTTTTACCTAAAGTCCTTTCTCTGTCCCATTATCCCATCTAGAGTTCCATATCACATTTTTTTCATCATGTTTTCTTATTCTTTTGGCTAACACAGTTTTCAGTTTTGGGTTTTTTTTTTGTTTTGTTTTTTTTTTTTGCTTTTGATACTTAAACAGTTTTTAGGGGCACTGCTTTTCAAAGGAATTTAAACCTACATGATGACTGAAGATATGATTTCCATTTGGCCATTTGCTTTCCTAAATGCATCTTATCCTGTACTTGACTTCTAATTTGGGGTAGATTACATTGTTGGCCTGATTTTTTACCCTCCTTGCTTTCACACTCTTATAGTGGTCTTACTATTGGTGGAGTGTATTTCTCTATCTCTTGACTTTGGGTTTGATCATTGAGTTGTGTTGGCCACAGCAAGTGGGCAGAAGTGACAGTAGGCCACCAGTGAACCTAGGCCTTAAGAGGATCTCTGTGACTTAATTTGACCTCTTCTGTTTTTATAATTATCATGAGAAGAATATGCCTGGGCTGGCCCAATGGTGGCAGGAGAAAGATGAAAGTCACATGGAACAGAACCATGGTCAGCTGAGCCTGGCTTAGACCAGCTCACCCCTGACACCTCACAGATGAATGAACAATATTCAATGAGTTCTGGACAAGGTGGAGACATACGTAGATACACTTTGCCTCCTCGCACAATCAAAAAAAGGACAACAACAAATTTAAAAACAAAAAACAACCAGAATTGCCAGAAAATCGAACTGCATGGAAGTCCAACAACCAAGGAGTTAAAGAAGAAACATTCATTTAGACTGGCAGGAGGGGCACAGATGGGCAGCAGGAGTGGGGAAGACTCGTGGCAAGGCGGTTGCTGAAAGACCAGGGAAGGCAGTGACAGGCAGGGCGGGCAGTCCCACTTTTGTGTGTGGATAAACCAGGAGGAACAACTAGGGAGTGACACAGAACATGCAACCCAGGGATACAGCATGGGGAAATAAAGCCTCAAAACTTCTGACTGAAAAAACCTGTGGGTGTTGCGGCAGCAGGAGAAACTCCCAGCCTCATAGGAGAGTTCGTTGGAAAGACCCACAGGGTCCTAGAACATACACAAAACCACCCATCCTGGAATCAGCACCAGAAGGGCCCAATTTGCTTGTGGGAAGCAGGGAAAGTGACTGAAAGCCTGACAAGAGCCAAGCAAGTGGCACTGTTCCCTCTGTGACCCGACCCCCACACACAGCGCTACAAAGCAGTTACGTGGGTTGACCTGCCCTGGTGAACACCTAAGGCTCTGCCCCGTACTACCAACAGGTACACTGAGAAAAAAATGGCCCAAATGAAAGAACAAATCAAAGCTCCAGAAAAAATACATCAAAGAGATGAGGAGATAGTCAACCTATCACATGCAGAGTTCAAAACACTGGTGATCAGGATGCTCACAGAAATGGTTGAGTATGTTTGCAAAATAGAGAAAGAAGTGAAGGCTATGAAAAGTGAAATGAAGGAAAATGCACAGGGGACCAACAGTGACAGGAAGGAAACCAGGACTCAAATCTATGGTCTGGAGGAGAAGGAAGAAATAAATATTCAACCAGAACAGAATGAAGAAACAAGTATTCAGAAAAGTGAGGAGAGGCTTAGAAACCTCTGGAACTACTTTAAACATTCCAACATCAGAATCATAGGGGTGCCAGAAGGAGAAGAGGAACAGCAAGAAATTGAAAACTTATTTGAAAACATAATGAAGGAGAACTTCGCCAATCTGGCAAAGGAAATAGACTTCCGGGAAGTCCAGGAAGCTCAGAGTCCTAAAGAAGTTGGACCCAAGGAAGCACACACCAAGGCACATCATAATTACATTACCCAAGATTCAAGATAAGGAGAGAATCTTAAAAGCAGCAAGAGAAAAGAATACAGTTACTTACAAAGGAGTTTCTGTAAGACTATCAGCTGACTTAAAAATCTTAAAAAAGTTATTTTGAAAAAATTTGGGGAGGAACATATAATCAAGGGGAGCACATGCCCCATTGGGCTTTTTCAGTGTCTGTTGTGAGGGGACAGGTTTTTCATTGAAAATCTGAGCTGCCTTATCTCTGAGCAAAAAGCACTATTAACAACCTATGTAGTGATATGGGTAAAATCTAAATGGAGCTGCTTAAGAATGTGCCCATTAGTTTCTTAAACAGTTGTTTATTCGGTGCCTAACATGTGCTGGTCCTTCTGCTTGGTGCTGAGCACACTGGCATGAACAAAAGGAAACACAGCCTGGGCCTTTAGGAAGCTGACTTTATGGGAGGCACGTGAGTAGAAGTACAGTTATAGGAGGAGTGTGCATGCATTTATGGGGCCTCTGACCTGCTTGCGATCTCAGGAGAAGCTTCCCTGAGTGAGGCTGACTTGAATTCTGAAGCATCAGGGAACTGACTGGGCAGAAAAGGGGAGCATTCTGTATGAAGAGACCAGCACACTCTGCAGCAGGAGGAAGTGTAGAGGCTTCATGGAGCTGCACAACGTCTTCAGGCTGGACTTCAGGGCAAGGAAAGGCCTGTGGGGCAGGAAGGGTCTGTCTTCCAACTGCCTCATATAGGCACAGTGCTCGTTTCAACTGTCCACACTTGCCAGTGGAGATGCTGAAGTGAAGAGATTCCTCTCCTCACATCTTGGTAGCATGCTTTTACCATGGAATCTGGCAACCGGAAAATCAGGATCAGGACCAAGGCGTGAGGGGAATACAGGGTGTCCGACACAGGTGGTTCTTGTGGCAGGGACTTGGCTGCTTATCTCTGAGTCAGCCTGGTTCCCAACCTTCTAGCTGATTCAATAAGAGAGGCCCTTTTAACAAATTCCTTTTCTGCTTTAGTTACTATTGTCGACACTATTGCTGTTGCTAGAGCCAAGCACCCTGACAAAGTAGGTGACAGATCATTCCAGGTCTTCAGGTTATATTAATGTGACCATTAGCCTAAGAAAATTAGAGGTTTGAGGTAGGAGAGGTCAGATTGCAGCCAGTAGTAATAGCCTGGTGTCAACTGAGAATTGAGTGCCTCCAGAAGGAGACATTAACAGAATTGAGTACAAACAGCTTATTTGGGAAGGGATCCTAGTGAGCCCCAGGGGAGGAGGAAAGACAACCATAAAGGGTGTTTTATCAGGCCCGTTACCACTGTGGGCAACTGGGGACCATCTTTCTGGGGAGCCACAGGAACATCAGAGAACATGCCTCAGAGATATCCCAGTTGAGGGAGTAGGGCGCTCACTGTTTTTCTACCAACTCCTCAGTGATTGGTTGAGGGCTGCTCTGGGAAGAGGGGAGGAGAGTTTGGTTTTACAGTCAGTAAACTGAAGTTAGAATCTTAGCTCACCTTCATAATATTGGCTCACCTTTGTCATATTTGGGATGTTACTTAACCTCCTGCTCCTGGGAGTATCTGTTTGTCGAATGGAAGGGCTATATTCTACTGTATTTGTTAGGGCTGCCATAACAATGTTCCAAAGCCTGGATGGCTTAAGCAACAGAAGAGCATTTTTTTGCAGTTCTTGAAGCTAAAAGTCCAAGATCAAGGTGTTGGCAGGGTTGGTTTCTTTTTCAGTACCTTTTCTTGGCTTGCAGATGGTTGTCTTCTCCCTGTGTCTTCATGTGGTCTTGCCTCAGTGTGTGTTTGTGTCCTAACATGCTCTTCTTATGAGGACACCCTTAAGTTCATTTTGGATTAAAACCCACCTACATGACCTCACTTAACCTTCTTGCAGACCCTATCTCCAAAAATAGTACCATTCTCAGGTACTGGGGTGAAGGGCCTCAACATAGGAGTTTTGAGGGGATACAATTCATCTCATAATACCAACTATACAACTTATTCATCCAGACTTCTATCAAAATCTTTACCTTTATGTGCTTATCAGTGCAAAGTAAATAATAATAAGGTCATACTTTTTTCCCAGTCCCAGCAAGTCCCCCGCCTTGCAAGAGCCACCTCAGAATCACACAGCTCAATCTCTTAAAACCATTTTCTGTCTAGGAAAGCTTTTCCCTAATGCAGTAAGTCTAACACAAATAGCTTTGCTTCAGCAACTGGTTTCTCTAGTGATCTTTGGGGAGTTGACAGGATCAAGTAAAATGATAAATGAAGACTATCAATAAATGTTAGTTTTTTCTTTTAGTCCAATTTCATCACAAGAGAAAGGATTTCAAAGCTTAAACAATAATTTTTATTTTCTTTCTTTGTCACACCCAGTTGACAAAAATCTCACTTCACAAACCTATCTCTCCATTTTTTTCTGCATAAATCTATGCCTAATACAAGTCAGCAGTTTCTAAATTATTTTCAACTCTTTCTTATAGTCCCTGGAATGTTAGAATCAATTAGAGGTAAGTCAAAGGTTTTTTTTTGGTATGTAATACACTTTTATTGAACATGGCAGGTGATGGGAATTTTGCAGACTGTAGCAGTTGAGTATGAGTTATGGAGACAACTATTGTTTTAAATGACAGGAAAATGGAGAATAATCTCTCTCTCCCTCTGAAATCAGAGGATAACACTCTTTATATTAAAAGTAGTAGTTATTACAACCTGATTTTATTAGAGCCACTTCTTTATTTGCCTACCTTTCTTAAAAACAAAAGGTGACTGGAAAGGTTGTTTTATTAGTTCTATACTTCCTGTGAAATCTGAGATAGATATTTTTCACATAGTAAGACTTCAAAATAAAGTTGATGAAATAGAACTGAATTTCATCTTCAGCAAATGAGGAGAGTAGTGGAGAGTGAGGGAGGAGGAAGACAATATTTGTGTGTCTCTGATGGATGAGTTGCTTAGCATACTTCCTTTTATTCTATCCTTACCACAATCATGTGCAGCCAGAATTGCTATTCCCTTTTAACAGATGAGGAAACTGAAACATGGCGAGGATAACGTGACCAAGATCACAGTTGAGGTAAATGATAGCAACAGAATGAAGTTCAGATATACTATTGTTTTCTAATGGAAAGTAATGGGAAAAAAATCTTTGTTTTCCTGTTGAGTGACTTGGGTAGCTAATATTGAAAGCCAACCATGTATTTAAGGCAGCTGGAGTATTATTAGTTTCTATAAGAATTACAACAATAAAATTATCAACCAAGCAGTCAATTGAGAGAAAAAAATAAAAATAATCAAAAAGGTTGTTTAATGTCATAACATTTTGTTCATGTTAATATTGTTTTTCTTTTTGTGTGCTTCCCTTTGTTTTAGTCACAGTCTTTATACATTTAAGTTATTCCTGACTTTATGGATAGTTCTCCAAAGATGGTTAAGGCAGAAGGACTCTAGGCTTTCCCACGTTCCTTCTGCATTCAGCTTGTCAAAGTTGAGAACTGCCTTCTGTAAATTCCATTGATTCTCTACCTGATGGCCCTTTTCAAGTGCTAGTCCCATGCCTAGGGAAGCCAAATGTGCTGGAGAATTAATTCTACTGGGAGCACCCCTGACCAGTACTTGCCAGGGTGTTGGTATATAAGCATCCCAATTCCCTTCCCATTGGATGGGTTAACTCTAGGGAATATATTATACAGTCTCCCAAAGGTCCTCAGGAGGCCTGAGCCCCATTGTCCTTGGTGATAATTTGTTTGATAACACATGCTTTATTGGCTTTGTTCCATTTCCTGTTCTATTCTCCTCACCTCTAACTTCCCCTGGGTACAAAATCCTTTTAAACAAATTGTCTTGGACAGGGAGTGGGAACACAAGAATTCAGCTCTATTCTGTCTTGGTGGTTGATTACTGCAGTGACGAAAACAAGATGCCGATTTTAGGAGGAAAGGGTCTGGGGACAGAGGGAAGGAATCCCCCTGAGGTGCACAATGGGGAAGGAATCTAGGTTTGGGAATACATCCTATGCATTCCATGTTGTTTCTGGGCATGACATGAATGAGAGCTAAGTGTCTCCTGAGCACACACCTCTTTCACTAGAGAGCTTTCCCTGGAAGGGCATCACAGTCAGATTTCTGACATGGTGATGTCAGCAGGAGGGATGCATTTAGAGACTGAGCCGAGATGAGAGATGGGGAACTGGATAGACACAACTAACCCCAGCGCTTTGCCCCATGGCCCTGAGCTCAGCAGCACCCGGGAGCGTGTCAGCAATGCAGCCCCAGGCCCCACCTCCTGAATCAGAGTTTTCGTTTTAACAAGACTCCAGATGCTTCATATGGACATTAAGATTTGAGAAGCAATACCTTATGCATCTAAAAAATATGAGGAAAATATAACACCTTGAACTTTTATTTTTCCCCTCACTAAATCTGTATACTTACCTGCTTATATGAGCTTGGTCTTTTCTTTCTCAAAATAAAATCTCTAGTCCTATAGATATTTTCCCCTCAGCATAAATAATTTTACCTATCACAAACACTAAATCAAACTATAATATTAGTGATTCTAGATGCTTTCCAATGCCTTCATAGTTAGTGTATTATCAAGTTGGTTATGTGATCTTGGGCAAAAAGGTGACCCATCTGAATTTAAGTTCCCTTATCTATCAAAACAAAGGATTTAGACTCGAAGACCTAAGATCCATTCTGTCCTATGATTGCCTAATTCTAAGACATTTCAGTCTGATAGATACAGATAAAAATGTTTCCAAGAATAATTTCATGGCAGATTGTTAGATTAATGGTCCCAATTTATTCATACCTCCCTTGAATATTTCCTGCCTACATTGACCCTGGACCTGGATATATGACTGCTTTGGACAATGGGATGTAGTAAACAAACATGTCACAAGCAGAGGCTTGAAAAGTGTGTGCATTGGGGTGTACCCTCCTTTGACACACCTGGCAACACTGCGACCACCAACATGTGAATAAAGCTTGGCTGGCTTAATAGAGGTACAGGGCCCAGCCACCTCTGCCTCTGCAGCTAACACCCAGCACTAAACATCAGACAGGTATAAGTTAGGCCACGCCTGACCAATCAGCTTCCACCCATGCCACTGGCTGACTGCACCTGCTCGAGTGACCCTACACAAGGCAAGCAGAAGACCTGCCCAGTCAAACTTATCCTAAATTGCTCAGCCAGAGAATCAAGAGGTAATAAATGCTGTTGTAAGCTACTACAACTTGATGGCTTGTTACAAAACAAAAGCTAACTTAATATGACTTCTTTGTCTTTAGCTCTCTATACCAATTTCTTATAGGAACATAGCTATTTAAGTGGGGCATTATGGGAGCCTACACATAAAGTGTCACTTTTATCATCAGAAATTAGTTTCCTCTCATACAGTTGACTCTTTAATGGCTCATTAATGGTTGATTCTTGGTTAACAATACCCTATTTGATGAAAAAAGAATAGATGTTTATCTTACAACGTTAGCAGCATGCTCCTTTCTCAAACACTGGCTGAGAAATAAACATTGCAAATAATGAGATGGGGGCTTTTTTCCTGCTTTTCTCCCTCTTTCTGATTGCTGAATTGAATGATCCAGGCAGTTCTGATTGTATGTGTACTCTTCCCATGGGCTTCTCATCTAAAGTACCAGATGCATTTCCTCTGTCTCTTGAAGAAATGACAATAGGAGTAAATTGTGGCCCTGTAGCTTATTCAAAGCTGCTGAAAGCAGAGGCAAGCTTCAGAGAAACCCAGCAGAACTTTGACATCCGTAGGCGTCCCTGGCAGACGGTGGTTGTTAGGTGGAATGCCCCATGGAGATGAGAGACCACCAGCCACAAGTAGCTTGGAGCCATAATATTTAGAAAATGACAAAAATACTCATTTCCTGACTTAAATCAAAACAAAACAAAACAAAACAACTCCCACACAGTAATCACAGCCATTTGACATTACCCAGCTCATATACAACGCAGAATGCACTTTGCCTTTGAAATAGGGGCTGGTAATGTTGCTTTCTGTCTATAGGGGACCTGGGCAGATGAAAAACACGATCCAAAATGAGTCAACCTCAATACATTTTGGATCTCAAATGCCTATTCATCAGGAACCAATCACATCTCTCATCTCTTATAGAGGACAGGCAGGAACAATGTCCCCACAGAACCTCTGAGTAACAAAAAACATTCCGGAGTGCAAGTTTTAGCACTGGGATTTTCCTTTTGCTACATTATAGATGGAAATGGGACTGGGAATGTTCTGTGCTCAGGTATTCTTTGGCATTCTGAACTGTCCTCCTGCCAAGTAAATCAACATGTAACCTGGATGGCAAATCTTAAAACAATCTAGTCATCTAAGTTACATCCAAAGCCAGGACGGACACTGGAGATGTCAGGCACATTAAAACAAGTTCGAATGACACATCACCTTTTAAGGAACTGACTGTGAGACAGAATTAGGCAAACATTTTTTCCTCCTCCCCTTCATCTCTGCTACAGGCTGTCCTCCAGTTATTTGGTGAATATTCATCTTTGCAGCTATACCTTAATTTATCCTTCCTAGACTCTTTATTTAAAATTACTTTCTTTGTTAATTTCCAAACTTTCATGTGTTTTTTGTATGTTCTTCTTTTTAAAACTCTTCCCATGTCTCTTTTATTTTGGAATAATATTATTTCTGTTTTGAGTTACTTAATTTTCTTCTTTTCATCTAAAAATTACAATTGAATATACCAATGAATAAAGAGCAATGAATGAAAATGCTTCAGGAGGATGTTGGAGGGATGGAGGGGGCTTATACTCAGGTGAAAAGGAACAGATGGCAGCGGCTAGTGGAAGAAAAACACCTCTAATAAATGAGTATTTAGTTACCCATTTTTCAAATCTAAGTTTGCCAAGAGGGGCACTAATGGACACAGCCAGAATCAGCCATGCAAGACAATAGGAAACTGTGGGGAACAGCTCACCCCAGTGAGAAAAAGAAGAGACAGGTAAACTGCATAACCTGAATGGATATTGGACTTCTCTAATTGCAGAGTCCACAGAGATGTTCCAGGGAAGAAAGTGTGATGGGGCAAACATTATTAATATATAAACATTCATATTTATCCCATCTCACATCACTAACTTTTACTAGGGAACAGTCAAATCAGCTCCCAAGTTCCTCTTTGTTACAGAGAGTCTGGAAGCAGGGAGAAAATGAATGCATGTAGAGAGGCTAGGTTGATTCACCTAATAAGAGCTAGTTGGGGAAAGAGTTTGTTGATAGAGAAAACAAGACTTTTGGGTAGTGTGTTCAGCGACCTGGGAGATATTAGGGCATGAAGAACGGATGTAACAACCTTGAATAGCTGGAGAAAAGGTGGGAGAGAAAAATAGACTCCAAGACATGTTACCATTAGCATTCTTTGAGAGAGGTCAGGAAACACTTGAATTGATTTTCATTGCTTTTGGCTGTTGGAAGTGGGAGTGCAGCACTGGGTAAGACTAGACTACCTGGAGCCTGAGAATTATTTACAAAACAAAATCTCCTCCTGCATTCAACTCTTAGAACCTCTCCATTGCATCACATGCCTCACATTACAACCACCACATAACACATCACAATATCAGAAATATGGAGAAAGAGGTCATTGTTCCTTTGATGATTAGCACAAGTTGATGCTATTTTAGGATTCTAACTCTGTTGTAAGGATGCAAGTTTTCTATCTGTAGAGGATTCTTTTTACACTCATGGAGAAGCGATGCCCCAGGATTCACGCATGTGAGCACCGCTCTGTGTGGAAAAATTACTCTTGAGTCGGCGAGTGTGATTCATGTCCGTGGAAAAAAGAATTCTCTGAGGGGAAAATTTGGCTAACATGTTTCTTAAAATTTATTACCTTGCTGAGTCTCTTACCCTGGAATCTAAGGGCTTATGTTAATGGATGCCTGAGAATCTTCCCTGCCTCAATGTTTTATGGTCCTAAAGTAAACAGCCCTAGCTAGCTTGCCCTCAATTTACTTGTCTCCTGTTTAATGTACTGCCCCAGTCCTGTCTGCCACCGGACCTGAATTTACAACCTGATGCTCTGTGCCCTAAATCCTCAATAAATACCCCTGGACCTAAGGCTTGGTCCAGACACTGAGGGAAGTGTCCGTGGCCCCGGACCTAAGGCTTGGTCCAGACACTGAGGGAAGGGTCCGTGGCCCCGGACTTCCTTTTCCAAGCGTGTCTCTGTGTGAGATTCATTCACGTGTTTGGTTGAGGTCACCATGGATTTTGCAGGATGAAATCCCAGCACTATCAACCCAAATCCTGAGAGGATGCTAAGTGCCAGCCTTCTAGTTTCCCTTAAGAATCAGACCCCGACATGGGATTCCAGAGCAACTAGTTCATTTGGAGATGGTTCCAGAAAGCTCCAGTAGGAGAAGAAAAGACAGGGAAGGAAAAACAGTAGAGGGTGTGTTTTTAAGTCTGGTGTCTGAAGAAAATTGTGCAGGGCCTTGCTGAAATGGTATCTCACCTATCTACGCACTTGCAAAGAGACTGAAACACACAGAGGCTGATACACACGTACAAACACATTTATGAATGTGTAGACACATACACACATAAACCTATAAATTTAAAACACTTGAATGACTTGGATAAATTACTTTCTAATCCTGCTGTTTGTTGCTCACATCAGCCTGAGTCAGTAACAGTCCAGATGGAAGGAACACGGAAATGTGTGATCGCGGTAAAAAGAGCAGCAGAGACTGTGGGGCCAGTAGCTAATATTTACTGAGCAAGACGGCATGTCCACACAGGTGCTGGGTGTTTTTGGTGCATTAGAACAAACTCTTTGAGGCCAGCCAAGGAAGGAGCCATAAAGAGGATGAGGTTTAGGACTGCAACCCAGAAAGCCTGACTTCAAAAAGCTGAGTTCTTTTTTTTTTTAATTTAATTTTATTTTTTGTTCAGTTACAGTTATTTGCATCCTCTCCCCTCCCCTCCTCCCTTTCCCTCCAGCCCCACTTCCCCCCAAGCCTCCCTCCTTCCCCTTTGTTCTGCCCATGTGTCCTCTCAAAAAGCTGAGTTCTTAACCTCTGTGCTGCTCTGGCTTCCTGGTGGTGGGGAGGCTGAGAGGCAGGAACTGTGCTGTCAACAGTAATGACTGAGTTGTTAATAGCGGAGCCCTAGCGGTTAATCTTTAACACTAGGAAATTGACATCAGTTTGGTGTTCAGGGAACCCTTAGCTACCTTGCCCTCTGTGCACACTTGGCAGGTGTGCCCAGCCAGCCATGAATTCACATTGAGGTGGTAGACTGGCCATGGGGAGAACCCACAGGAGAGTGAGGTGGTTAGGGAGTGGGAGGCCTCACAAGAGACCTTGAAGTCAGTTTATACTAAACCAGCTCCAACTTTACCCCAACATTTGTTTTTTTCCCTTCTCATTCATTCACCTCAAGCCTGTTGTGTGAGGACAGATGGGCCTGTTCATGACTAGAAGTGCCTCCGAGATTCTCTGACCTGTTTGGGGCTCATGGAGCTGTGTCTGCTCCATCACAGTGGCTTCATCCTCTCTTTGGAGTGTGGGAGGGGGTGGGGAAGTGTAGAGACACTGAAGGGTAAGAAAAGAGGCAGCTGACATTGCTTAGGGTCTTGCGGGGCACCTGTTTCATTCTGAGGGACCTGTGAGAAGTGCACCCTGAAACATTTCCGCAGAGGACTGCCCCTCACTGGAAGGTAGAAGCTTCCCTAAGAGGATCAACTCAGCTCAGAAAAGAGCCAACTATCAATCAAGTTCACAGTTTAGTTCAGTAAAAAAACTTTGCTAAGACTGACATTTGTTGGATTCTTAAAAAAACTAATTTCCATTTTTTCCCTCCACTTCTCTATTCTTCTTTCCCCAGCCCTTCCCAAATAGCATATTCACAGACAGCACCACAAGGATGTCACATCTGAAAAGCCTGACAGTTATGGCAACTTCATGTCAGGAATTAACTATCGGAAAGCCTCCAGAATTCACAGATCCTGGCACCTCAGTGTCAGGTTGGCATTCCTGGTTAGGGGATGCATGGAAGGGGGCCGCACTGACTTTTCAAGGAGACTCTAATAAGGTGGTTTCCTATTGCTTTTTTCCCTAGCTTATTTCAGAAAGGATTTGAGAAGTTTTCTCAGCAATTAATGCCTCTTGTTGTAAGAAAGTCCTTCCTTACGTCTAGTCTCTCTATTGCCACAATTTAACAATCAGCACATCCCCAGAGAACAAATTCACTAACACAGAAGAACGTTAGATACAAAAGGATGAAAGGAGCCACTGTTAGATTAGTGAACATTTAAAAAGTGTCTGATAATGTTAGTGGCAAAGGCAACATATGAAAATTTAATTTTTGAGACCAATGACTATCAAAGACTGGAAAATTACATACTTCAAAAAACTGTAAAAAAATCAATATTCTCCACTAAAGATCTTTTAAAAATCATTCAAAAGCAAAACCCAGCATCTTTGGGTTCCTCTGGTTTAATGTGCAATAAAAGTAGAGGAAAAAAAAAAGAAACTAACGTATACAGACAAGCCAAAAACCATCCTGCACTCCACTTTGAGTCACTGCACATGAACCTGTCCCTTCCTTAGCATGGTCACCCCTGAGGCAATAGCTGTAGGTTATTCAGAGCAGAGCTCAGAGCATAACTTTAAGCCCATAACTGCTAAACCAATATGGCTCCTACATGGATGGTAACCACTGTCTAGCACTGAAGCATTTCACTGCCCATAAATTTGGAAAACTGTCCACTTGTGCTCTAGGTTTGAATCTCAACATCCCTGCACCATTTTCAGGCTCTAGTTTTCCCATGACATTGCAAAGTTGGTACTGGATGAAATACAAAATAAAAAGCTACACAGGAAGGAAATCACAGCAGATTTGAAATCCTAGATATTATTAAGTGGGTGGTCCATTTATCCAGTGAGGTGTTATTTTAAGACAGAGTCTAAATGGCTACAATTGCTTGGTTTTTGGTCACCTGCATACTTGTTTGACAACATATATTAACAATCAGAGAATTCAGCTTCTTTGGGATGGAGGTGGAGGTTCAAGTCTATTTCCTACTGGAAGAAGCACTTAGTCTTTGATAGAAACAAACGCGAATCATTAGTTGCTACTGTCTCAGCAGAAAAATGGAGTTTTTTCAGATTTTACCTTGTGCATATAAGCTATTCATTTGCAATCAGGTATGCATGATTTGTGTCTAATTTATCTATTAGGAAATGATCTTTAAATGGGTTTGGGCCTGGAATTCTGAATGGGCTGATGTAACAAACATCCACACTTTTATATTTTTAATTATTTTATTATTATTTTAAAATATATTGTATTCATTATGCAATTACAGTTTTCCCAATTTCACCCCCTTTGTCCCCTCTACCCAGTGTCCCCCATCCCTTGGCAATCCTCTAGCCCTTAGTTCATGTCCATGGGCTATGCATATAAGTTCTTTGGCTACTCTGTTTTCTATACTGTTGTTAACATCTCCCTGTCTATTTTGTACTAAGTCACTCTGCTGTGGCTAACACTTTCAGTGCTATGTTGAATAGAAGTGGCGAAAGTGGACACTGTTGTCTTTTTCCTGATCTTAGTGGGAAAGCTTTTAGTTTTTCCCTGTTGGATATAATGTTGGCTGTAGGTTTCTCATACATGGCCTGTATTATGCTGAGGAATGCTCCCTCTACTCCCACTTTGCTGAGTGTTTTTATCATAAATGGGTGCTGTACCTTATCAAATGCTTTTTCCGCATCTATTGAGATGATCATGTGATTTTTGTCCTTACTTTTGTTTATTTGATGTATTACATCTATTGATTTATGAATATCATACCATCCTTGCATCCCTGGGATGAATCCCACTTGATCATGGTGTATGATCTTTCTAATGTACTGCTGGATGTGGTTTGCCAATATTTCATTGAGGATTTCAGCATCTATGTTCATCAGCAATATTGGCCTTTGTTTTATTCCTTTGTTGTGTCTTTATTTTGGGATTAGGATGATGCTGGCTTCATAAAAAGAGTTTGGGAATTTTCCCTCTTCTTGGATTTTTTGAAATAGTCTGAGGATAGGGGTAAGGTCTCCCTTCAATGTTTTGTAAAATTCTCTTGTGAAACCATCCCATCTGGGACTTTCATGTGATGGGAATTTTTTGATTACTGCTTCAGTTTCACCCACTGTTATCAGTATGTTCAGGCTTTCTGTTTCTACTTCATTCAGTTTTGGAAGATTATATTTTTCTAGAAATTTGTCCATTTCATCTAGGGTTTCAAATTTCTTGGCAAAAAGTTTTGTTAGTAATCTCTTACAATATTTTGTATTTCTGTGGTATCAGTTGTAATTTCTCCTCTTTCATTTCTAATTTTATTTATTTGGGTCCTCTCCCTTTTTTTCTTGATGAATCTGATTAAAGGCTTGTTGATTTTGTTTATCTTTTCAAAAAACCAGCTCCTGGATTTATTGATCCTTAGAATTGTTCTTTCAGCCTCTATATTATTTAATTCTGCTGTGATCTTGATTATTTCCCTCTTTCATCTCTCTCTAGACTTCTTTGTTGTTATTCCTCCAGTTCTTGTAGGTGTAGGGTTAGGTTGTTTATTTGAATTTTTTCTGTGTTTTTTAAGTAGGCCTGTATTGCTATGAAGTTTCCTCTCAGGACTGCCTTTGCTATGTCCCACGGATTTTGGACTGTTGTTAATTTTCATTTGTTTCAAGAAACTTTTTGATTTCTTCCTTGATTTAGTTATTAACCCATTCATTGTTTAATAGCATGCTATTTAGTCACCATGAGTTTGAATGTCTTTGAGTTCTTTCCTTGAGGTTGGTTTGTAGTTTCAAGCCTAAAAGGCTTATTTTAATTAACCAGTTTATTCTGGCATACTTTAGTCCTTCTGTGTCAATACCAAGTTGAAAAAAAATCATCTAGCTAACATGAATAATTTATCTGGAACCAGAAAACAGCCTACGAGCTAAAGAAATTCACATAAACTTGGCACAAATTGCATTGCTAATACCCTATAACCAAAAGGATATAGATTGTATTGTCCAGCTTTATGTTCACATAATTGTGTTTTAGAAAGCTCTATAAAATAGTTCATCCTAATAAATCCAGTGTTTAGTATCAAACACTATTCATGCAAATTCTGTCCTCACTTTGGAAGTAACATTTTTGCAGATAAATGTTTGGTTAAGAAAATACTATGACACTCACAATATGAATGCCTAAGAGTAACAGAATGCATCACATTCAACATAATGACAATAATAATATTCCTTTTAATGTTTGTGTATACAGCACCTTGCTAAACTTGCAAAAGTTTGGTTATTTACCCATTCAGTAAATTAATAAAGCTTTTTTTGTTCATTTATTTATCAAATATTTAATGAGTGTTCACTATTAAAGATGCCTTGTCAAATGCTAGGAAAGCAAAGAATAAATGAAGTAAATTAGTTTTCTGTGTTTATGTTTAATCCTTCTTGTCCTAAAAGCACATTTAATAGGACAGATGCTTCATATTTTTAATTAGATCCTCATAGTGGCCATTTGAGAGATCCAGTGCTAACACATTTTAATGATGAGAAAATAGTCTAAAAGAAATTGACTAGTTTAAATACCATGGCTGGAAAGTGACAGAGTTGAGATTTAAAGCAAGAAGAAAATGAGGCCTAGAAAGGAAGAATGGGATACAAAAATCAAGAGTGAAAAACAGCAACAAAACACTCTGGAAAAAATGTTGGAAAATTTAAACATTCTTGGGTTGAATGATGAAAAGCAATTGACAGAAACTGACATGGGCTAGTAGGGAGTTGTGGAGTGAATATGAGGTCATGAAGTTCCAGGGTTTATGAAAATTTAATGTCAGCTGCTTTGACATGAGCAGGGAGTCCCTACTAGAACACAAGAAAGTTCTTTCCGTCAAGGCCTGGGGCTGCCTGAAGCCTTGGGTTAAGCAAGGACAGCCTATGGGGAGAAGTCAGACAAATGTGTGAATTTTCTTTTAAAGATTTTATTTATTTATTTTTAGAGAGAGGGGAAGGGAGGGAGACAGAGAGGGAGAGAAACAGCAATATATGGTTGCCTCTCACATGGCCCTCACTGGGGACCTGGCCTGCAACCCAGGCATGTGCCCTGACTGGGAATCGAACCGGGACCCTTTGGTTCCCAGCCCGTGCTCAATCCACTGAGCTACACCAGCCAGGGCCAAATGTGTGAATTTTTGCCAGTCTATATTCTAAACGTGGAAATTTCCAGGTTCATACACTTTGGCTTAATGTGAAAATTAAAGTTGCAGTACCATGTATGTGAATTTATTTTTATTTTTATTTTTTTTCATGTATGTGAATTTAAATGGAGAAACCTCTCTACATATTTATTTTGAACTGTTGGATCCTGGTTGTTGGTAAATGTCAGGGATCTTTCAGTTTGGAGGTTTCTATCAACTTTACCATAGCAATTTTTTTTTGCCAGCGGCAAAAAATGTACCAAGTAACCATTATCTTTTAAACTCCATAATTGAAATTAAAATAATAAAAACACTCCTTTGGGAATATATGCAACTTGCTAATAAGCAATATAAGAAGAACATACAGCCAATTATAGTACTGTACTTCTTTATACCCTTGGTATTTCAAAAAGTCATATCAGGCTACAAAATAAAATGAAAGGGCCAGTTTCCCTTATGATATTTTAGGTTTTATGACAGTGTTGATATTAAAGCTGTCCAAAGCAAAGGTGAACTCAAATGTATGGTGATGCTCCATTTTCCCAAAAAGGATATCCACAAAAATGTTTTATGGGCAATGTGAATATAAAAGCTTTTTGGAATATGGATGAACCAGTCATATGTCTCCTCTTGGTAATTTTTGTTTACTCACATCTACAATCATGCATACACACTGTTAATTTAAAACCATTCCTTTTTTCACTGTCACAGTTCATGGCATTATTTTATACAAACTCTTTTCAGGTGACTTGGACACCAGGTCCTTCTCCAAGCCACTTTTTGAGTCATCACACAGAGGTGTGTGAACAGGGCTTCCAACACTTCACTGTCATTGCAATGATCCGAGACAGCATTTTCTGAATCCACATACGATGCCAGTGCTGGAATTTTTATCTTAAGTCCCAAATTCCTATTTATATAACATCAAATTGCTTTCTTCCCGTAGGGCACAGTCTCCAATCCTAATGTCTTGCTTTTTAAATTGGTTTTTAAAAGCTTGTTTACAATGATACCCTCCTCCTGCCTTGAAGTGCAAGACCACATCCCAGGCAATAGTGATTGTGTTTTAAATTTCTATGCTTCTTTTTTTTTTCACTTGTTTCATTAGGTTACTTCTCCAAAGTATCTAAAATTAGCATTGAGTAAGATTAAGACAGGATGTCTCTCCCTAGTAGAAATTTATTTTTTAAGTAAAATAAATGTAGAACAACTAATATTATAAGAGGCTTTATGAGGACTTCACCTTTAGGTAAACTACTCCTATAGGAGGGTTATTTTGGTAAAACTTCAACTCACATTAGAACAAATGCAATATTTTATGAATTATTTTGAATATTATTAATAAAATCCTTCTATTCATTATTAATAAAAGCATGAAAATGAGAATATGAGAAAAATAAAAATACTCATATTTTAACAAACAAATCATAAAACTTAACTCTCCCTTGACCACCCTGTACTTCTTAGGTGTCCAAAGGATGGGCTGGACACGGATATGGAAATCTCACCTTTCCAAAATCTTGTGGAAATGACCAAAATGGATGTAAAAAGTGAAATCTGCACACAGGCTGTAAACCAGAGAATGTTTCCAGAGCTGCCTGGCATTTCTTGCAGATTTAGTGCGGAGGGGCTGGGCAGGAACCTGCAGAGAGGACTCCATCTCCAAGGCCCTGCGAGAGGCGTTTTAATCCCGTCAAAACCATTCATAGCGGTCGCCCACCACAGTGCAGACTCCAGGCTAGGATGGGCACAGATGGCTTGTCCGGGAAAACGGAGCTGCGGACTTCTAATGAGGGCAGAATCCCTGGGGAGCCTCAGAAATCCTGCTGGGGCTAATTCGTGGCTGCTCAGCCAAGGCGGCAAGAGGCAGGCTGAAGGGCCATGCCTGGAGCTCTGCATTTTCCCCTGGGTCTCTGAACGCGTGGGATCAAACCAGAGTGAATCTTAGCTTTCACTCCATCTTTCCATGGGCCTAAAGTATGTGAACAGCAGTTTGTCAGGGATCCATCTGGAGGAAGCCAGGGAGGGTTAATACGCACCTGCTTCTGTGAGGAGGAACGAAGACGCCCACCCTCAAGAAGGCTGAGGGTGTTTATTCCTAAGGCTTAGAGCTGATGCTTTCTACCCACACAGATTCATAGAAAGGGTAAGGGAAAAATGAGTGTGTTTCTAATTTCCAACCAGATTCCTGAAAGTAGAGCTGAGAGCCACCCCAAAGGAAATGCTTTGATATCAGTTAACACTGAATGGAGAGCAGAAACAAGGTTATTATTAGGTTTTGTTTTTTTAACTGTAGTTTTTCCATTACCATTTATCACCCTCCTATACCCTCTCCTCTTCCACCCGACCCTGATCCTGCAGTCACCACACTGTTGTCCCTGTCAATGGGTTTTCTCTCTCTGTTTTTTTTTTGCTGTATCTCTCCATGCACCACCTCCCCCAACCTTCCCCAGAGCTGTCAGCCTGCTCGCTGAATCTGTTTCTGTTTTGCTTGTTAGTTCATTTTGTTCATTAGATTCCACAGATGAGTGAAACTGTATGGTTAATTGTTTTTAAACTCAAAATCTTTGTGCCAGAAAAATGTAGAAAATTGGATTAGAGAAGGAAAAGATAAATTTGAGAAATTCTACTAGAATTTGTAAAAAATGATAAAGATATAGAAATAATAAAGAGAGATGGAAGATGGATTAGGGATATCCAGTATTGCAAAGATGTCAATTCTTCACACATTAATTTGTAAATTAGTATTCTCATCAAAAGTTCCAAGGGATATTTTTTTAATTTGGAAAAGTATACTCTGGAGTTTTAAAAAAATTAACAGGCTGAGGATGGTTGTTAAAAGTAATTGTAATGACAGACAACTGGCAGGTATGAAAGTACAATTATGCAGTCAAAATAATGAAAACACAGAGGTTAATGCAGGAGAAGTTAGATTCAGTGAAGCAAAATGTATATCCAGAAGCTGGCTCTTTGGATTAGAGGGTTTTCCCCTCTAATGGACTGTTCAATAAACCATATTGAAAGAATTGCTTAACTATTTGAAGGTGTTTTATAACATGCTTCAAAATAAATCGTGGTGTTAAAATTCTTACACATAAAAGGTAATTTGAGGCAATCAGGAAAATAACTGATCCTGGGAGGGAAAAGGCCTTTTTGGCAAAGAAGTGAAGGAAGAGATTATGAAGTAAAATTTTTAAAAAGGAAAATGTAAACTTTCTGTACATAAAAAATCTGGAATCTGATTAATATGTCAATGATAGCTTCAATTTCATAGATTAAATCTTTGATCTATGAAAGTATTGATCTTTGATCATAGTAGCCCAGTACATATAGGGCTACTATGACAAAGAATATATTTGCATAAGAGAAAAAAGGAATAGAAAAGTGAGCAAGATTAGGGCAGGCAATCAACAAAAAGAACTATAAAATGTGCAAAAAAGGGAAACACACCTACCAGAAAAATATCTCTTCTCAGAGGAGGGGAAAGATTTTCACTAAACACCGAATCTCCTCTGGTGAGTTTGTTCCTTCAGTGAGTTTGTGGGGGGGGGACTGAGAAGATGAGCTCTACCAGTGGAATTTAGGAAAGTGTAGTTTTTCTCCAGAGTCTACTTGAAAAAAATTGCTTAAAAACAATTGCTAGCCAGTCAAGGCATAAAAGGCAATTAAAAATTTTCAGAATGAGGATATAAAAGTACTGGCACTAAAAATAATTTATTTATTTATATATTTTTTATAGATTTTATTTATTTATTTTCAGAGAGAGGAGAAAGGAGGGAGAAAGAGTAATGTATGGTTGCCTCTCACATGGCCCTCACGGGGACCTGGTCTGCAACCCAGGCATGTGCCCTGACTGGGAATTGAACCGGGACCCTCTGGTTCCCAGCCCGCGCTCAATCCACTGAGCTACACCAGCTGGGCTAAAAATAATTTAAATATTATCTGTAAATTAATTTACCATAACAGCAACAAAATATTTACAGCACAATTTCTCAATCTCAACACTACTGGGATTTGTGGCTGGATAATATTGTGTTGTAGGCACTGTCCTGTGCAATGAAGAATTATAAGCAACATCTCTGTGATCTACCTTATTAGAACCTAGGAGAAATGGCCCCTTCCACTACAACTGTTGACAGTCATAAATTTCTCCAGACATTGCCAAGTGTTTGCTGGGGGCCCAAATCATACCTCTTCCCCCTGGTGAGAACTGTTTCTCAAAAGCTAAATTATAAAATGTAAACCATGAGTTGGAAAGAGCTAAATTTAAAACCCTCACCTGTATCAATTGATACTGGCAACTAGCCAAGTGGAGAGGAAGTAACACCATGCTGAAATTTAATATCTTTCTCAAAGGTGATTTAATAAATATTGTTTGATAGTTGACATTTGATATAGAAAGATGGGTTCATATAACAATTAAATTGTTTAAATTTTATGGTAATCATAAAGAGAAAAAAGATAGATCACAGCTTTCAAAGCATGAGAAGGAAAAAAACAATAAAAATATGCCAGTACCAGACTGTTTTGATTACTGTGGCCTGTAATATAGTTTGATATTTGGTATTGTGATCACTCCTACACACATAGATCAATGGAACAGAATAGAGAGCCCAGAAATGAATTCGTGTCTCTATGGTCAATGAATATTTGACAAAGGGGGCAGAAGCATAAAGTGGAGTAAAAATAGCCTCTTCAACAAATGGTGTTGGGAAAGCTGGACAGCTACATGCAAAAAAATGAAACTTGACCAGCAACTTACACCATGCACAAAAATAAATTCAAGATGGATAAAAGACTTAAATAAAAGTCGTGACACCATAAAAGTCCTAGAGGAGAACATAGGTGGGAAAATGTCAGATATTCCATGCAGCAATATTTTCACTAATATGTCCCCTAGAGCAAGGGACATAAAGGAATGAATAAACAAATGGGACTTCATCAAAATAAAAAGGTTCTGCCTGGCTAAAGAAAACATCAGCAAAATGAAAAGAACCAACTGTATGTGAAAACATATTTGCCATTGACACCTTGGACCAGGGTTTGATCTCCAATACATATAAAGAACTCATCTGACTCCACTTCATGAAGACAAAAAACCCAATTAAGAAATGGGCAAAGGACCTGAACAGACACTTCTCCAAGGAGGACATACAGAGGGCCCAGAGTCATATGAAAGGATGTTCAGCATCACTAGCCATCAGAGAGATGCAAGTTAAAACCACAATGAGATACCACTTCACATCAATCAGAATGGCCATCATAAACAAACCAACAAGCAACAAGTGCTGGTGAGGTTGTAGAGAAAAGGGAACCCTAGTACACTGTTGGTGGGAATGCAGACTGTTATAGTCACTGTGGAAAACAGTATGGCATTTCCTCAGAAAACTAAAAATTGAACTGCCTTTTGACCTGGCAATTCCATTGCTGGGACTATACCCTAAGAATCTTGAAACACCAATTCAAAAGAACCTATGCACCCCAATGTTCATAGCAGCACAATTTACAATAGCTAAGTGCTGGAAGCAACCTAAGTGCCCATCAGTGAATGAGTGAATCAAAAAACTATGGTACATTTACACAATGTAATACTATGCCACAGAAAGAAAGAAGGATCTCCTACTCTTTGTGACAGCGTGGATGGATCTGGAGAACATTATGCTAAGTGAAATAGGCCAGGCAGTGAAAGACAAATTTGATCTCACCTATAAGTGGAATCTAATCAATGAAACAAGCAAGCAAGCAAAATATAATCAGAGGCATTGAAGTTAAGAACAAACTGACAGTAACCAGAAGGGAGGTAGGAGGGAATATTGTAGGCATTAGGGGGAAGGGTTGTTAATAAACATGTATAAAGGACACATGGACAAAGCCAAAGGGGTGTAGGATTGAAGGTGGGAGGTGGGGATGACTGGGGTGGGGGAGGAGAAGTGGGGGGAGAATGACAAAAAATAAATAAATAAGCATTTTTTATGGAGAAAAAAAGAACAATAAAATATCATCTATAAAGTAATAGAAAAAAAGAAACCAGTCTAGAAGTCATAAGAACAAGTATATTAGTTTTTGTAATAAATAAAAATGCTCTATTGAAAGACAAATACTTTTAGTTGAGATTAAACCCCCAAATCTAACTGTATGCTATTTTAAAAATAAGGTAAAAAAGTAATTGAGTCAGGAAGGCAGCAAATAAAGCTATTAACAAAGATGAATCAGGCTCATGTACTAATAGGAGAGCAAGTTGGCGATATTAATATTGGATAAAGGAGACTTAAAGGCAAAAAGCACTGAATGATGTGACTTTATATTGATTAGAAAATATATTCACAATGAGGATACAACAATGATGACTGAATGAAACACCACATCAAAACACTTCAGACATTCTTGCTATAGACTGAATGTTTGTGTCTCCCCCAAAATTCATATGTTGCAATCCTAACTCTCAAAGGGATGGTATTCAGAAGTGGAGCCTATGGGAGGTGCTTAGGTCATGAGGGTGGAGCCTGCAGGAATGGGATTAGTGCCCTTACGAAAGAGACCCCACAGGGATCCCTTGTGAGGACACAGGCAGATTAAGTGAGGAAGAGGGCTCTCACCAGACACTGACTCCACTGGAGCCTTGATCTTGACCCCAGCCTCCAGAACTGTGAGAAATAAATGTCTAAGTCACTCAGTCTAAGGCATTTTTGTTATAGCAGCCTGAGCTGACTAAGATACTGTGAAAAGGGTAGACTCTAGGGAGTCACTAGGCCCAGGAAGACACATGGAAAAGACTCAAACCCAACCTGCAGCCTGGAGCATGCAGCCCAGGCACCCTTAAGCCTGCCACCAGCCAGTGTTGCTGCAAATGCAGCATCGAACCTGGCTTCCTCCAGGAAATTGTGTTCCCAACAAGCCAGATGATGTTCCTAGGTTGAATAGTCTCTCTGTCTGAGAAACTTAACCGCGGCCCCCAGTCACTCACCAATGCCATCCTGTTCTTGGGTCTCAGCGGAGTCACCAAACTAATCTCCCAAATATCAGATCTTCTCACTTCCCTCTCCAAAGTAAATTTACACTCACTTCTGTCACTTCCAAGACCCCACATCTCTGCCTGATCCCCAGTCCCCTACCACTCTCTGCTTCCCACCCTCCCTCCCCCACTCTCTCCAAACTGGCCTCTTCCTATTCCTTTAAGGTAAACAGTCTTTTTCTGACTTTGAACTTGGCTGTCCCCAATGAGTACAACACCCAGCACACACTTTGTAACAACACTCAATTCACTAAATTCTCTGCTCAGATACCAACTCTTTTAATTAATGTAGCTTATGCAATTATAATTTAATTCAAATGTTATGAAAACATTAATCTTCTAAAGTACCCTTAAAATAAATATAAATACATTTAAACTTAACTTGCTCTCTAGATATTTGCTCCTTGATGTGCAATGAAATATATTTTCCTTTCACTTAGCATCTTTGGGCCAATAAATGGAACACTTAAAAATATACATTAACATAGTTAGGAGCTGTCATCAACGGTCTTACTGTTTACCTTTTAAACTAGGAGTAAATTCACCAAAACTTCAAGGATTAAGGTGACTTTACGATAAAAAATCCTTCCCACTCATTCTCATTCTGATTAAATAATATGTTAATTTATTTAAAAATATGTAATATAAAATCTGCCAGAAATACAAGATGATCCATTTTCAAAGTGGTGCTTTTAGCTCAGAGGTTCTTTTTCTTTCCCTACAAAAAGAAATCTATTGAAATAATAAAAGGAATGTAAATTTAAGAGAAAATATGCAACAGAGCTGAAAAACCCAGGGCAGACTTGATAAACCAGGTTGCAAGAATTTCTGGAAGACAGGCAACAGATGGCATCAAGCTGAGCACAGGTGAAGGGTGATGGGGGACGCATATGATTTTAGTGCATCAGAGGTAGGGATGTCTACCAGATGTCACGTAATAGGTTCTTAGAATTTAGTCTCTATCTTTAAAAAATTGGTAACTGTTTTTTACGGTTTTAGATAAAAGGAACCTATGATTTGTGTTTCAGTTTACACAGGTGACTATGTGTTGTTCTGGGATGTTGGGAGTTTTGGTGCTGATGTGTGTAGCAGATTCTGTCAATGTTCTGCTCACATACTCTTGGAACCTGAAAGGGTCAGGCCAGTTTTCCAACCCTCTGGACTGCTCATGACTCAGTTATCCCAATTTTTTTGATAGCCCATGGCTTAATCAAACCTCTCTCCCACCTCTCACAATAGACGTATGATGCCAGCCATAATGGCCAGTGGTCAGACCGACCCTCCTGTACCTGGGAACACCCCGGCCCATTACCTAACCCATTGTCCCAACTCACATCCTGAAACCATGAGGCAACTCCCCATAAGAACAAGAGAATAGCTCCTCCCGCATTGCTTTTTCTTTTAAAAACCTCATTCCAGCCTCCCACTGGGGTTTTGGTCTCTCTGGACTCAGCCCACCTATAAGTACAGCATGAAATAAAGGCACTTGGATCAGATCATCTGGTTCCTCCCATCTCTATCTCTTGTGAATTTCTAACAGAACTGACCCTTGCCAGGCCATGTCTCTAGCCCTGAGGGAGTTGCCTGCTTTGCACAGCAGGTAACATCTCTGCCCACTGGTAATCAGGGCCTGGAGCAGTAGACTGAAGAGACACCAGATTCTGGAGCTTTGAATTCTCTGAGCTCTGCGCCCTGAGAAGGTGGCACAGCTTAAGCACGGGCTACCCATTCTCCACTTCTACAGGCACTTTTGTACGTTCCCTAATTGGGGAGCAGAGGGGTGCATGCCATGCAGGTTACTGATATTTTTATTTTTATGTATGAGCCAGATGACAGAAACACCACTGACATACATATATCTGTAGAAGCAGCAACTTGAAAGAGGAGACCCACCTGAGCATGAAGAGCAAATGCAGGCATTGCATGGGGCGTGGAGCTTTCAGGGTTCTGAGCCAGACTGACAGAATTGGTGTCCAGGCTCTGCCTGGGTCTCCTGGTGTGTGAAATGTTGGAATAAGCATCATACGTAGCATAATTATAGACCCCTCACAGGCTTGTTTGGAATTAAATGAGTTAACATAAAGCATTTAAAATAATGCCTGGAACATGTTAAACTCTATTTTTAAAAAAAGTTTTAAAAATCCTTACTTGAGGATATGTTTATTGATTTTAGACAGAGAGGCAGAAAGAGAGAGAGAGACATATCATGATATGAGAGAAACACCGATCAGTTGCCTACCATATGCACCCTGACTGGGACTGAACCCCCAGCCTTTTGATGTATGCTCCAACCAACTGAGTCACCTGACCAGGAATATTAAATTCTCTTTAAATGGTAGCTCTCCCAAGCCATTATGGCTCAGTTTTTTTTTGAGCATTGTCCTATAGACTAAAAGGTGGCAGTTCAAATTCTGGTTAGGGCACATATTTAGGTAGGGGGTTCATCCCAGGCCCTATAGGAGGCAATCAATTGAATTTTCCCTCTCATGTTGATGTTTCTCTCTCTGCATCTCTCTTCCCTCCCCCTCTCTCTAAGAAAAATGAAAAAATGTTCTCAGGTGACAATAAATTTTTTTTTTGAAAAAGAATCCTTTAAAAAATGGTATCTCACTGAAACAATTGAAAAAACAGGTAAGATCTAATTTTGAATTCATAATTTCAGTGGAATATGAGGGATATTTCTGTCAATATTATATGAACAATTTGCTATGAGAAAAGAATAAACAGGAAAAAGAGAAGCCCTTAAATTTTAAACAATTACTGTCCCAAATTTAGTTTAAGAATAAAAAGGATGTTGCTAAAAACTAAGTTAATGAGTAAGATGAATTCAATGAATTATCCCAGAGAACAGAGCAAAGAGAGAGAGAAAGAAAGAAGCCAGGGTAAGTTGTACACAAGAGAGCCACAGAATATCTTATATCCCTATAGTATCAACCCAAGAAGGAGAAAACACAGGAGTTGGAGCAGAATAAATTTTTTTTCTCTTAAGAAAAGTTTTATTTCATATTGAACAGACAAGATTATTTAACAAATCATGTCTTGAGAAATTTCTAAATTTCCAAGATAAAGGAAAAGTCCTATAAACTTTTTAGATAAGTCAAAAAAATATAAAGAAGGGAGAATTAAATTGGACTCCTTAGGTATTGGATTTTTTACTCCAAATACTAAGTTCTAGGAGAAAATAGAATAAAGTGTACACAGTTCAGAGGAAAATGGATTGTGACTCTCAAATTCAATTTGAAGCTGTCTAACCTTCATGTGTGAAAGTAGAAGACATAAGCGAAGTTAGTTATTCCAGGAAAAGGCAGGAAAGGGAAAAAAAGAAACATCAAAAGAATATAATATATGGAGGACTCAAAATAAGGGGAATAAGATATTCATAATCAGTGGTCACAATGAATAGGAATGACTTAGAAGCCTAACAAAAGACAAAGGTTGTCAAACCGAATAAACTAAAGCAAATAGCTGTTACACGGTTACCAAGAGATACTCAGAAACAGGGCTGGCAATGTTAATATCAGGAGAAACAAATTACCTGAAAAGTACTATAAGGGATATAGGGACTACTACTTCATATATATTTTTCTTTCTTTTTTTTATTGTTGGTCAAGTACGGTTGTCTCCATTCCCCCCACCCCAAAACCCAGTGCCCAACCCAGCTCCCCACCTCCCACTCTTGATCCTACTCCCCTTTGGCTTTGTCCATGTGACCTTTATACATGTTCCTTGATGACCCTTCCCTCTTTTCTCCCCATTATCCCCTCCCACCTCCCCTCTGGTTACTGTCAATCTGTTCTTAATTTCAATGTCTCTGGTTATATTTTGCTTGCTTGTTTGTTTTGTTGATTAGGTTCCACTTATAGGTGAGATCATATGGTATTTATCCACTAGGGAGATATAGCAATTGAAAACCTTTACACATTCATTGTAGCTTTTAAAAATTCTAAATAGACGGTTGGGATGATGGCAGTGAGACAGGTAGGCACTGAATCTACTCCCCTCTGCGAACGGGTGAAACACCTAGCCAGTCTTCTGAGAAACAGAGTGAATAGCCGACAGTACCAGCATATATGAAGATTGAAGACCTAAATTGTACAGGACATAGAAAAATCAGCCAGTAAGGAGAGAACTTCAGGACAAAAAAAAGGTTCCTGGGACCAGCGCGGGGACTAGGGTGGCAGCAGCCGCAGACCCGGTGCCAGCTGGGTCAGCATCAGGGTTCTTTGGGAGAGAGTCAGGTCAATGGCTCCCTCCCATGCCAAACAAGGTTGGAGCAGCACAGGGAGAGACCTGGTTGCTTAAAGCCACAGGGAGGGGAAAAGGATGAAGTGGCAAACACATATGGGCTGTGAGCACCCACGGAGACTGTGTGCACTGCCTGGGGAGAGTTGAGAGTTGGGTAGCCCTGACAGGGATAGTCCTTGGTCTGGTTGGAAAACTGGGTTGAGTGAGAGGCCAAGCCCTTGCATGGAGTGGCAGGGTTGAACAGGATTGAACAGGAGGTTGAACAAAAAGAAAAAGTAAAGAAAGTGACACACAGCAGCTAATGGAGAACTCTCCTGCAGTAGCAGAGCAGGCCCCTTACCCACCCAGCCTCAGGGTGTACCCAGGAGGCTAGGAGGGTCCCGCGCTCACAACTATAGCTCCGGAGAGAGTGCGCACCAAGGAACACCCTGTGCACAAGCCCTCAGCCCGGGGTCTGTGCAAACCCACTGAGGGCCAGTGGCTGATCGTCAGGCCACATACACAGGCCTGGGACTGAGCACACCTGACCCCTGTGCCCCCAAGGAAACAGCGGAGGAGGCCTGCACCAGCATCCACAGTGACAGACAGGCAGCAACAGGCGGAACCCCTGCCCTGCAATCAGGGAGTCAGCAATTTCCAGAAGGACTTGGCACACTGGGGGAGCTGAACTAGTCTGAGGGGACGCAGGTAGCCTCTAGCATCTGGGACTGCAAGGAGCGAGAGGAAGTGAGAGGGGTGTGAGTGAACTGCCCCTGATTGGTGCACCTCAAGGACAGCACAGCTGGTGGACTGTAGGCCTAGGCTGGGCACAGAGGAACACTGTGGGGCTGGGCCTGAGGCAGGTCTGGTGAGAAGAGAAACCAATTCCCCTCTCAGCCTGCTGCAGACAGGAAGTCCAGCACAACTGTCTTAGCCAGTTTGAGCCAGCAATGGTTTTCTTTTTTGTTGTTGTCATTATTGGTTTGTTGTTGTTGTTGTTGTTGTTCTTTTTTTAAAAATAATCCCACAAGTGAGACAATAGAACTAGAAACTGAAAAGTCCAGAGTTGGACCCAAACAGGGGTCACCCCAACAGCTGAGACAGTGAGACAAATTTCACTTTGCTACTCCAGAGGACTTGCAAGATATTGTACATATATTTTCATTATTCATTATTCTTACATCTTTCATTTTACTAGTATTTTTGTATTTCTCTTCTTTCTGTTTAGTCTTTTTCACTTGACTGGTTGAATTGCATAGTTTGACTGGTTTCCCTTATTCTCTCATTTATAGTATATTTTTAACTTACTGTCTTTCACTTCACTTGGGTTCCATTACACAAGTGAAGGTCCTACTACTCTAGGTCCTGTACTTCCCACCACTCTGGGTCCTATACTTCCTACTCTTGTTTTCCAGATCACATAGAGTCTGTCATATGATTGTTGCTCCATTAGCATTGTAAATAATTGCTGTTCCATACAGTTGTAAATACTACACAGTACCCCCACCCCCTAGGTCTTAGCCTACTCCACTGTTTCCTGAACTTTACTACTGCTGTGGTTAACTCTATTCTTTCACACACTACACCTATTTTCTGTCCTTTACTCTCACTTTACCTCATAATCTGACCTCTCACAAGCTCACAGCTTTCTTGATCCAACTCACAATCCTCCCCTTCCCCACCAACAAGAGTCTACTTCTCACCCTTTCTTAAAAGTGACTAGTCAGGTGAAATATCCTGGTTAACACTATACTTATCCAAAAGATCTCCTATCTCTTCTCTAAGGGTTGGTACATTAAATATCATAGAATACACTCCTGCTGTCTTAAACCATTTGCCTTCCCCCTCCAACTGATCACAAAAAAGAGTAAGTGGAAACTGTGAAAACCAGGATACCTGCTGGAAGAGAAAACCCACCAACAAAAAAACCACCAACAGATAACAACAGAAGAAGGTGAAGGAGGGAGTG
Source organism: Micronycteris hirsuta (assembly GCA_004026765.1). Taxonomy (NCBI): domain Eukaryota; kingdom Metazoa; phylum Chordata; class Mammalia; order Chiroptera; family Phyllostomidae; genus Micronycteris; species Micronycteris hirsuta. The sequence goes on from PVJI01011197.1 coordinate 56,048, forward strand.
GAACCCACACTAATCTCAAACCAGGACTGACCTGGAAATACAACCAATTGGTAGAGAAACTACCCACAACAAACAACTGAACAAGAGTGAGAGAGAAGCCTAAAAACCTTGTTCACATAGAAGAATCAGCGTCAACACAACCTGTCCACACCTGCACAACAGAATACAAGGCGTGGTTGATGGAGTGACCCTCAGTAAACCAGCTGGAGGAAAGGACCCATCAAAGAAAGACCCAGTAACAATAAAAACCCAAAGACATACAGAGAGCCAACATAAACAGCAGTCCAAGACCAGCAAGCTCAGGAGATTAAGGAGACTGCACCACTGAATATCACAGGTCTTCTACCATAGAAGTTCATACCATAAGCACAGCTTATCAGAACAGATCAATTTAAGAAACAGAGGCTAACAAGAAGAGTCTCACAAATAATGGGAAGACAAAGAAACAATCCCCAAATGAAAGGAAAGGAGGAAGCCCCAGAAAGAATGATAAATGAAACAGAGGCAAGTCAACTATCAGATATTGAGTTCAAAGCATTGGTTATCAGGAAGCTCAATGAACTCACAGATAATTACCAGAAAATACAGGGAAACTACTTTGAACTCACTGCAAACTATATCAATATGAAAAAGGAAATAGAAACTGTCAACAAAAGCCAAGAGGAAATGAAGAATACAATTTCTGAACTGAAGAACATAGTAGAAGGAATCAAAATCAGGGTCGGTGAAGCAGAGGATCAGATCAGCAAACTGGAGGACAAAGTAGAAGAAAACTCCCAGAATGAGCAAGAAAAGGAAAAGAGGCTCAAAAAGAATGAAGAGAAATTAAGGGAAATGCAGGACAACATGAAACGTAATAATATCCATATAATAGGGGTACTAGAGGGAGAAGAAGAGCAAGAGATAGAAAACCTGGTTGAAAAAGTAATGATGGAAAACTTCCCCAATCTGATGAGAGAAAAAGTCACACAAATCCAGGAAACACAGAGAGTCCCAATAAAAGGAACCCAAAGAGGTCCACCTCAAGACATATCACAATTAAAATGGCAAAATTCCAAGACAAAGAGAGAATCTTCAAGGCAGT